>MVGT01002161.1:126572-141130 GCA_002174775.1 Macleaya cordata | reverse complement strand
TAAGTGAATGGTTATCGGTTTATGTTGTAGTAAAGGTACCAAATGCTTTTACATTACTGTATTATGATTTCTCGGTTTTCTTTAAAACCTGCATTGTCTTAAATTCATATTAGTGACTACCTGTTAGTATTATAAGTTCTCACTGGGTTTTTTGCTCAGGAAATCGAGGAGACAGTGGATAATTGGATGTTAAGTAATTTGAAGAGGCAGGTATAGGGAAAGTATCCACCTCAGGTTTATTATACTTGAGGTGTTGTTATTATTTAGTTATGATGCAGTTATTTTCCTTGCTTTGTATATATATTCTTTTGAACTATATAATGTAAAACAAGCACACTTATTTATATTTAGTATCACTTAAATAATTTTATATATGTATTATTTTCTCAAGCGAGAGATCGTTTTAGAATTATGATTTGGATCCAGCCTAGTGGATGACTAAGTATTTTATATTAAAGAATGTGGGTGATTGGATATGATGAGATGATATGGATGAAGGGAATTGATATTGAAATACTATTTGTGGATAAATCATCTCTTCTACAAGTTTATGACAGGTTTCAGACCCTGAAAATACAGTGGAAACTCTGGCGAATTTTTCCGTTGGGCCTAACCATTTTAGAGGTGATTAAAGTTCTGACGAACTAGATTAGCTTAACTCTGATGTAGGTTCATAAACCTCTATTTAGGTTTGTTTTAGTACTAATTAGTCACCTCGTGTAGTAAGCCTAATGCCTCGAGATGCGACTCAATTTCTTAGAGAATTTGAGTTTCGAATTGGGGCGTTACACCTTTGGTCATATAGGGGCAATAGAATTAATTAAGGGATGATCTTTACTATATAAGGGGCTGCATCCGCCAACAGTAACGGCAGATGCAACCACTAAAATTGTTAAATTATTTGAAAATTGAAGAGAGAGATGGAGAAAGAAAAGGAGTGAGGGAGAGCAGCCAAATAAAGGGCGTGCCTACGGCTCATTGAGCTGTAGGAACGTCCTCACCCTTTTTTTTAATATTTCTTAAAACTTTTTTATAAATGACGGTTATATCTTGTAATCTTATTTATTTACACTTGGTTTACACTTTCTAGTGGGGTCGTCTAAAGTCGATCTAAGGGCTGATTTTTCTAGACGATGATCTCCTCAACGTCTAGATCACACCTGGACTATACATCGTTATCAGTGGACCCACATAATATCTATTTTATTTATATTTAGTTTACACTCCACTTACACCAATTCTAGGCCACACTACAAGTGGCACCACATACAATTTTTTTTAATAATAACACGCCATAAAATTTGACAATGCGCATGAGAGGGCAAAATGAGTTTGTCACGCGCGAAGCGCGTGTAGGGGTGCGCTCGAAGCGCGCGTGGGTGGTAACGCGCATAGCGCGTTTTGATATCTAACCCACACGCGAGAAGCGCGTGTGGGGAGAATGGACAACCAACTCACACTGCGAAGTGTGTGCGCACATGTGAGGGGACTCGTTTTTAGTAAATATGATGTACCTTCATCATAAAGATTATCATCTTCACCAAAATTCATTACATGCTAAAATATATAACCCTATCAAATCTAGATTTATAAATATATATATATATATAGCTAGGCTCGTTTTGCACCAACTAATTAACAATTTCAGCAATACACTTGTGAAGTACAATTAATTGTCCATCAATCACTTGTTGAGATTGAGCAATTTAGCAAATTAAGAGATCTAATTAAACTCAAACTGAAGTACAAAAACTACATATAAAACTATTGTTTCAAAATTCTATGTACATCAAATCTAACTTCCATTCTCTAACTTCAATGGAACCAAATATAGATGAAGAAAGTACTTCTCATGTCTGGGTTTGTATTTAATTTTCTTTAACTATTTGTTGACAAGAGAATGTGGGAAAATTCTTCCGGAAATTGCCGCTGCAAGTGCTGATTTGAAACTGGGATCTTTCGATAAGTTAGAAGCCATTTGTTCAATCAAAAATTGTTGAAACACCGGCGACGACTGATCAATTTCAGGACTAGATCTTTTGACACCATGAGTAGTAGTACCACGTTGGGTAAGATCAAGTGTAATAGTGGGTCCTGATGAGCTTATCGAAGCTGAGCAAGGAACTGATCCAAGTGTTGCACCACGGTTCGAACCCAAAATTGCCTCCGTCTGAGACGGGTGTGGGTGGTTGTGTTCACCTTCATATGTTGCTACCAAGACGGATTGATCTTCAACGCTTCGTTGCACCTAATCAAGAAGAATCAAACCATCATTTAATTTAGCATCTTAGTACAAAATTTTGTTGATACTAATTAAAATTAGGGTAATCAACTAAAATTCTTATAATTAAAGGAAGATGCATGCATGAGAATTATTTGAATTACCTTCTTTTTGACTGGGCAGGTAGGGGCAAAAGAGCATTTGAAGTAAGCTCTTGGAGATGGGTTATCTCTAGTAACTTTTTGACCATATTTTCTCCATTGATATCCATCCTTGACTACCTGTTAATGTGCAAAAGAGCATAAGCCATTCCATAATTAGGGTTTTAGGAGCATCCTTATAATGTTCTAAATTAACAATTTGGTACAGTGCTTTTTCTTAGACAACGATATTGAATGATGATGATGATAATAATTGAAATACTATAAGAGTGAATCGGACTTACAAGGCGGTTATCAGAAGGCTCGGTCTGTACATAAACCCTCGAGATCTTCGACTTCGATTCTTCAGTACTTGGTTTCTTATTACACCAATCTGCTTCCTCACTAGAACTGCTCTCTGCATATCCTCCAATAACTCTATCGTTGTTATTCGTATTGTCCTCGCTTCCCGCCGCCTTTCGCTTCTTCGATATAGCAGCAGCAGAAGGGCTACCTTTATTAGGATTCTTAGTACTCATCAAATCCATCAGATGGTTTTGCAAAGTATTGTAGTTTTCACACATCACCATCAACATCTCACTCAGTTTCTTGTTCTCTTCCACCATTCTATTCAGCTCCTCTACTAAAACATCAGCCTATATATATTAAAAAAAAAAAANTATATATATTATAAAGATGAAACCTTAGTTGCCACATGTCGTCACCAAATTGATCCTTAAAATTTAGGCTATGTTTGATAGCAAGAAAATGTGTTCCGCAGAAATAGGTTCATTTCCACCACTTCCGCGGAATTAATTCCTTCGGGGGGAGGGGGTTAAGGAAGCCTATTCCATGGAATTACATTAAAAACTAACTATTAGCCACGCTTTTAAGTAATTGGGCCTCCATTTCTATGGAATTAAAAATGTAAACAAACGGCGGAATTTGTATTGTTTCTGCAGAACTAACCCATTTCTATGGAATTCAAATGCTATCCAACATAGCTTTAAAGAAATTGGGTTAACGTAACCCTTTCCTATTAGTGGTGGGTTAAAAAACCCACATTATAAACACATGACCCAATGTATAGAAAAAATCGTATATTTCCAACCAAATGGATCCTCACTTACCTAATGTTTAGAAAAAAATATATATTTTCATCCAAATTATTCTTAAAATTTAAATAAATTATTTTATAAAAAATGTCCGTTCATTGAACAAGCCACAAGACTTGTATTTATTATGAAAATGGGATTTCGGCCAAAAACTCTATTTGAAAAGTAGTTTAGGATTTAACTCAACAAACGTTTTTTTTAGTCTAAGGCTCCTGGATAATACACTGAAACCCTCTTTATATACTGAAACCTTCTATCGAGGGCACCTTAGAATAAAAGTAAATGTTTATTGGGCTAAATCTTAAAATATTCGGGGACCTTAGATTAAAAGTAAATATTTATTAGGCTAAATCATAAAATACAATTCAAGTAAGAGTTTTTGCCTATATTTTCTTAAAAAAGTGATTGAAAAATAACTGCCAATTTTTTTTTTTTTTACCGTTGATTTTCAACTAACATTAGAATTGTTATATCAATTTAATTTTTAGTGAAGATGATGTCTGTCATAATATCAAATCTAACCCTAGAATAAGATTGGCCTATTGTACAGGGCTACTCTTTCAATTTCGAAACCTCTACACGGGTAAGTGTGGGCCCTATGCCAGACGTTTATTAGCTGCATGTGTACGGTAGATCTGTGCTAACACTAACACGTGGTCTTTAAGCGTAGTTAACGTGGTTCGCTAAAGTGTACGATTATTTTGGCAAATCTAATTCTTTCTTGGCCTTCTGATTCCTAATTTCCTAGTTTCCTACCCAAAAGGGGGCCAGATACCCATGTTTCTGCCGACCCCATTTTTAAAATTTTATGGTTTCGAGCCAATAGATTTGTAGTCAGTTACATTTATTTCCATCACATTTTTCACACCTCAGACAAATCAAATGACCCGTCTCATATATGTCGACCATATTTCTCGTGTCACACGTGGAGATGATTTTATCTTTTTTTTTTTTTTTTGAGAAAATGGAGATGATTTTACGAACAGTGTTACACCCCTACATGAGATAAAAAGTAAGGGAAGGACAACGTTTAATTTTTGGTATGTTAAGTCATGGCGTGTATGTTAGTGCGCATAAAAAGAAAAAAAAATTCTTTTACTAAATCTTTGTTGAGAGAAAATATTTATTTTTAAATTAATTTTAACGTTAAAATTAAATGTCTATAACTTTCAAAACATAAATCGGATTTCAGCAAAATTATATCTTTATGAAGCATTTTTCAAAATCTTTCAAATGAGATCAGTTATGGATACCTAATTCGAAAAAAAAAATTTTAAAAAATCATGAAGCGAATGCAAACCACAACATACAATAGTTAAGTTTGCACATATGGGTTTCTATATTTCAATTTGTTTACCATGAACTTTAATACTTTGTTGTGCATCAAAATATTTAAATGCATATATGCTAAAAATAAGTGAAAAAACTTAAAATTTTAAAAAATAAACCATGCAGATTACAACTTGCATACTAACTAGATTTCTAATTATGCATTTCAAGTTCAACATTACATCACTATACATCAAAACATGCAAACGCATAATGCACATAGGCTAAAAAAAAGTGCATAAACATAAAATTTCAAAAAATATACAATGCAAATTACAACTTGCATATTCTCTAGGTTTCTAATTATGCATTTCAAATTCAACTACACATCACTAAATATCAAACACATGCAATTTTGAAATACATATATGCACATACAAAAGTGCAAATGCTCAAATTTGAGGAAAATAAACTCTGCAAATTACACCTGCATCTCATATTGGTATGCAATTAGGGTTTGCATATGTTTTTAAATATAAACTTTGTCAAAATCAGATTTGTAGATTAAAAGTTATAGCATTTTGAAGTTAAAAACATTCATTTTTTTTCTCTTCTCCACGTCATCACTTGCTTGAAACAAAATAGTTTAAGAGTGGATATTTTGAATAGACATAAGGGTAATTTAGGTACGAAAAGTTAGCATTTTAAAAAAAAAACCCCAAACATTGCACATACAAAACAAAAAATTGGATTTTCAATATGGACCATCCATTTTACCTCTAGAGTTCACCTAGTTTTTAGGGGAGTGAAAATCTTTTAGTGATATGATTTGTTGTAAAGATAATTTCCATGGTAATGAGATCAACCTCATAAAAAAAAATTCAATCCTCGGATCATTGATCCCTTATAAAATAGGGTAAATGAAGTATAAAATAAGTTTGGGTATTAATAAAAAAAGTGAAATTAGAGCTTAACTCCCGATTTTTTAGCCCGATTTTAAGTCGGGAGCAGTTTGGGAAAAGGGGAAACAGCAAATTTAGTCCAGGTGCGTCCACGTACGTGTTCCATCCACATTCACCAATTTGATCAGAAGGCCCAAAATGCCCATACAGAAGAAAAAAAATTTCATGTCTCATTCAAAATATATGGTATCTCCAGACATAATTTTTGTATGTTCCACCTACCTTATTCATTACACTTGTAATGGGGCCTGCACAAAAATGTTGTGAGGGTTGTTTTTTTGTTAATATTAACTTCTTAGCTCTTATCATATAGATCAGAATAAGTGATTGAATTATCTCAATGTGGGCCCACATATTGATTTAAGAAACAAAATCAGTGTAAAGAATAAGTCTAGCATAAAGTATACATACAATGCCCATACAAAAAATATGGTATTATTTAAAAGTCCTTTCACCAAATTAAATTTATAGCTCTACCAAAGAATTGATACTGATAAATAAGACGTTTAGAAGCGCACATACCACTGGCACAACTAAGATATTCATAAGGGGAAAAAAACCTAGAACTCAAAAGACATCAAGAGGTGCAAGTAAGATATTCGGAGGCATAAGTAAAAGACCTAGGAGGTAATTGTTTTAAACCACTTACTATCACTTAATGGGCTTAATTAAAATCTTTAATTAAAAGTTTTTCGCTAGTTGCCATTAGTTAGTTGTTAGAAATAAAGAACATTTTTTATGGGTCTATTACAAGTTAAAGGCAAAAAAATAATCACCATTGGGGCAGTTTAAATGGCAGTTTGATAGATGAGATGGTTACTTGGCTTCTTTGCTTTTCATCCAGCTACACCTACCTTTATACTCTTTTCTGCACGATGTCGTAGCATCTTTTTTTTGCTAGTTTGAACCATTACATGAGGAACCCAAAGGCTTGAACTCAAAACCTTCCCATAGGAAAGGGATGCCTAACCATCAAGGCAAAGCTGGATTGGCAATCTTAGACTTGCAAATCTCTGTACATAATATAAAGCTGAAATCTTTTCTGCCATATGCCATAATTACATTTATCCTCAAAATTTACTAAAAAATTAAAGCCACATATATTAATATTTGAAATACTAATAAAAATATTTATTTATAAAATAAAAAATATGTTATAAATTTTAATTAGAAATATTTATTCCACTTTTTAATTTTTTATAGACTAGAATTGGAACCAAAGAAACATGTGCTTTTGACAACCGTGAATATTGTAAACCAAAGAAATAAAATGTTGGGATGTTTTTGTGACACATACCCCTGACTTTTAAAACTTTTACCTAATTTTGGACTTTGGTCAATCATCGGTGATTAGCAAGTTGATTACACGAACTACTTAACGTGACTGTTCGGTGGAATTTTAAAAGACCGAAGACTAGAGTTTGCGATCACACACCAATTGTCCATCTAGTCCCAGGAACGTGCATGGGTTGTGCTTCGGTCAACCCCACCCTCCTTTGACCATATTACATCCAACGATTTGATAGTTTTGGTAACCCCCTTCACATAAAGGTCAATAAAATCAAACTCCCCACCACGATTTTTTTAAGTAGGATAGGATTAATGGCCAAGTTACAACAAGACGTTGGTATATTGTAATTATATTGGCGTATAAGAAGCGGAGAGAAACTGTTATGAACATCATCTCTTAACTATGTACATCATCCTGATCACTAGAAATCAGCTCATTCTAGAACATGTTACCCCATCATCCACTTATTAAAAACCAACGGTGATTAAGTTATCTATTTTACCGTTAATTGAAATCAATGAATGATGGGGTTCCAAGTTTTAGAATGAGTTGATTATCGATGAGGTTGATATACATGGTGAAGAGAATATCTTCATTCAAAATCAGTCCTTGAATCATCTCCATATGGGCTCTATAGTCTACTATATGAATGACAGTATATGCGAATCTTGTCTCATATATATATCATATTTGAGAAGGGGTACATTGCCCAATATTAGAATTCTCAATATGTTGTAAATCCCACACGAAGACGATTCAGAGGCTAAGCTAATTACTTTCGATCTAGATGACATCTTCCCCGAATATCCATCATTCTAAAACTTCTAACCCATCAAAAGTTGTATTATTTATGAGTCGTCCATTTTTATTGAAAATTTAACTAACTTTTGATAAAGTTGAGGTGAATTTAAATGGAGATGCTATATATGACGAAGAGATCATATCCTAACATCCTTATATTATAGTTTTGTAGGAAATTTGGACTTTCTTGTTGAATGTAAGTAATTAGTTGAATTTTTTCTTGTTTTTTTGAGGGGAGTAATTAGTTGAAGTTATCTTTGAAATTTCATGCATGAGTTAACAGATGAGTTAATTTAAACTTCAATTAGTGGAAGTTATACTTGAAAATTTTATGGAATTATATAGATTTTATCTTTGAGTTAGCTTCCGCAACAAGGTTTTGCGGACAATATTAGGACACGGTTATTTGTGGGTCCCACATGCAAACAATCCAAGGGCTGATTTTTTGCGAGAAAAATTTTCTCACCATATAGATCTTCTTCACCAAAAATCACATCATTCTAGAACTTTTAACCCCACCAAAAGTTAGAGTGATTTGTGAGTCGTTCATAAATATGGTTTATTCAAGCCATCGTTTGGTGTTACGAAACCTAATTCCTTTTATCTGTTAGGTTTTGTGATCCACAATTTTGCCCATCCAAAAAAAAATCATAGATCTGCCACTGTAAAGAAGGCTAACACTAACGGGCGCAGAGAAACCTACCACAAACAGATGCAAAAAAGGCTACCGCCAACGGGCGCAGATCCTTATTTAGTTCATATTTATTATCATATCACATTACATGGGTCATACTTAATAGTAAATCCACACTAGAGAGAGTTTGAGTCCAAGACCTCCCAAGACATGGGATGCAAACCAACCGGCCAAACTATGGTTTCCTCCCTCTACAATTTATATAGTGATTTTGCAACATCATTGATAAGTGAAAATTTAACTTACACCTCATTATTTGTTATTAATGTATCATTTATTTTACATTTTGTTTACACTAACCTGTAAAATCCAGACGAAGATGATCATTAGGGTTGATTCTTTTTTGGGATGACCCACGCATTTTGGTACCAAAATAATTTTTACAAGCGTCGTACATTTACGTTGTACGTGTTCCTTACGTTGGGAGTAATCGTAGGGAGAGAGGAAGAGAGAGTGAAAATCATGGAGAGTTGGGGAAAAGAATCATTGGAGAATGTTGCATGAATAAAATAAAGGAGAGGATTGTGGATATTAAAGAGAGATAATTTAAAGATAATTAAGATGGAGAAAATCGTGAGAGAGATTTGAGGAAGTAATGAAGATTTAGTATGAAATATCCATATTGTCCAATTTTGAAGGAAAAAAATTATAATAATATCCCTATGTATTTGCTGAGAAAAAAATGCTTCTAATGGTTCCGTGTACATTGTTATATGTACATTATCTTTATAAGGTTCTCCGTGGGGCCCACATGGTGAGGAATCAATAGTTGGTTTTTTCTAAGAATGATCTACATAATGATTAGAACATCCCTACAAAAAATAATATCATTCTAAAATCTCTTAACAAATCAAAACACTGAGTAAAAAAATTGGGCGGCTTATAAAATCACTCAATTTATGATGGGCTTAGGAGTTTTAAAATTATATGATTTTTAGTGAGAATAATCTACATGATGAGTAGAATATCTGTACAAAAATTCAGCCATTGGTTCCCTGCCATGTGAGTCCTACCAGGACCTTGTACACATAATGTACATATAACAATGTACACGGATCTGGACTCTTATTCCACCAATATAGGAACCGCAATAGATTTACTTGTAGCTTCTTAAGTTTTTCTTAAAGATTTTGTTGTATCTGATAATTTTATATAGAATAACTTGGTTGTTAAAAATTTCATGAATCCGAGCTAAAAAAAAAAAATTTAAGCCCGACCTACACATAGCCATCTGATGGTCATTTAGTTTTTTTTAGGAGAGAAAAGTTAAAATCTTATTAAGAACTAAGAAAACAGAGTACAGAAACAGAAGTTACAGTGGAAGTCTTACATAGACATAATGTCGTCCCATCTTACCAAAAGATCAGAAAAATAATAATCTTTGAAAATATCCCCTCTAATGGTCATCTAGTTATTACACGAAGGTAATGGCTAAAATATGGGTCGATTTTAAAACATTTTTAAGCTGTGAAATCATTTTCCTTAAAAAAGAACAAAGAAAAAAAAATTTTGAAGTGCATGTAAAGTTAGGGGGGATTAATTTTTCTAAGGTATTGTATTAGGGAGTTGATACTAATTTTCCCTATAGATTTGTCCTAACTAGGTCCGACCAAAAATAAAAACCTGTACTATATTAGGAGTTGGTGAACTTTGGTCAAAATCGTGGATAATATTTACGGGTCAACTGACGGTGTTTGTTACGTCTTGATCTATACTTACATTAAAAAAAATTAAAAAGCAAATAAAAATAAAAGAGTCCGGATCAAAGTATAGTGTTATTTGTACATTTTATATGTACAGTGGCATATGGGGCCCACATACTGTTGATCTAAGGGTTAATATTTTTTGATAATGTTCTATTCACTTTGTAGATCATCCTCACCAAAAATCAGATCATTCTAAAACTGGTAGTCCCATTAAAAATTGACTTTTTTTCTCATCGTTCATTGTTCATAATTAATTTTTAATCAACTTCCCATTAATTCTTGATGAGGTTAAAAATTTTAGAATGATATGATTTTTAGTAAGGACGTTCTACTCATCTTGTAGATCATTATCACAAAATATTAGCTATTGGTTCTTCACCATGTGGACCCCACAACTAATGTAAAAATAACGATGTACAAATAAGGCTATACACAGATCCGTTCTCAAAATAAAATATCCAATTCAGAAAAACTGGGCGCTCATTTTTATTTGAGCGCCAGACTACTTGGTTGTAAAATCTTAACACCGTTAATTCATACTGGCATTTAACGTTGTTAAGATCCGACGGCTACGCACTAGAGAGCTCCGAAAACAAACAAAAAAATCTGCGCATCACCACCAACACCACAAAAAAAGAAAAGAAAACCCATCCTCACCAAAAACAAAAAACCCTCCCTCGACCATCACCTTCATCTTTCCACCATCACCACAACTATCCACTCCACCGCCATCATAGTGAAAGAGGGGAGACTCTTACGGCACCTCCACCACCCACCGCCACCATCACCAGAAAGAAAAAAAAAAAAAAAACGAAAGATAAGATCTAAAAACAATTGATCATTTGTGGTTAAAATTTTCGACAATCTTTGATTAAAATCAAGATGGTGATGGAGGCAGTGAAGGGGTTTTTTTTATTTTTTTTGTTGGGGACGGTGGTGGTGGTGGTGGTGGTGGTGATGGTAGTGGCGGTGGTTGATGGTGAATTGGTGATGGTGGTGAGGATGGTGGGGTGTAATTATTTAAAGAGACCGCCCTTTAGTAAAAATGAGCTACAAGTTAAATGGGAGGATCTTGGGCTAGAGCCCATTTAACCAAATTTTCTCCATCCAATATTGTTTTCCTACTAACACCACCCACAAAAAAAAAGTGTGATGACATTATGAAGGTTGAATTGGCAAGAGGGGAAGCTCTTGTTTTGGTGGCAATAAGCTCAAAGCCCATTTATTTGGAGCTCTCGTCCGATAATTCCACCCCACAAAAAGAAAACACACCCACCATCTTTCCCATCTAAGTGCCACCATTGCCTCCAAAAGAGAATAAAAAGAGATCGAGAGAGAAAAAGAGAAGAAAGAGATCAACAATTTCAGATCTCCCTCTCCCTCTCCCTCTCCCTCTCAATCTCAATCTCAATCTCTCTCATAGCATCGCCACCACCCATTGCCACCATCACCTCCACTGCAAATTTTTTTTTTCAGATCTGTAAATAACAAAATCGACTACTTGTGGTTGAATATTTTAAAAAAGTATATTATTTATTTTTTTCTAGATCTATTATTTCTTTTTTTTAGGTTTTTGTTTTTTGTTGATGAAGATGAAGAGTGAGAAAGAAAGAGGGATTTTTTAAAGTGGGGGTGGAGGCATTGTTGTTGGTGGTGGTGGTGACAATGGTGGGACGGTGGTGGAGAGCTGATGGAAAGATGAAGTAGTGGGGTGGAATTATAGGAAGAGATCCCCTGACAAATAGATTTTGGACTTAATTCTCAAAAATAAGAGCTTCCTCTCTAACCAATTCACTTTTCTCTAATATCAGCCTCAAAGAAGTAATATAATGTGGGACCCAGATTTCAAACAAAGACCATGACCACACGAGTTGGTGGATATATAATAGTAGTACATCCACTCTGGAGTCTGTTATTTGTCCTGGTTCATGCATGATATTAATAAAGTTTTACTTGTCATCATTTTTACATGTCAGCAGAGAGACAGAAAACTTTTTAATATTTGCTAGTGCTACCAAATTGAGAAAGAAGAAAAAACATTGAATTCAAAATATGATCAGAGACTGGTCTTCAAGTTCAAGTTTAACTAATATTCCAAAACCTTTCAAATTTTAATTTGTTCTTATATAGTTAGGGCATGATTCTCTGCACAGACAAAACTACTGATTACATTGTTCCATGCATGCATAGGGATTTCTCTGTTTCTCTCTTGATGAACATAGTTAAATACCTAACTTTTCTTACAAGTTTCAGTAAAGGTAAGACCCATCTCGTTTTGTCTACATTAAACACCATGATGGGTGTCAATTGGGTGCTGTTTTTGTCTAATTAAAATGAATCAGGACCTAGAGAGAGAAAGAGAGGATAGAGAGAGAAAGTGAAAGAGCAATATATTTTGACCAGAACCTTGGGGCTTTTGTTTGTATTGGAGATATTCCTTGAATTTCTTAAAATATTCCTTAAATTCCTCTGGACAAGATTTAGTACTACGATTTTTCTACAAGGAGGTCAAAAGAGTGGAGCAAAGGGATCAACTAGCTACTACCATGTGCAAGTCCCAGCTAATTTATTGGTGTTGACAGGACAGACTAGTTCAAATCCTGCTAGTATTAAATTATGCTGAAAAAATAGTTGAGGACTATACATTACTAGTCTCTATATCTCTTGTAAGATAAAGAGACTTCTTTTAAAAAAAATTAATTTTTTTATTAGATAATTAGAAAAGAAAATTAGTTGTTTTAGAATTTTAATTTATGTTTATAATGTAAGTTTTTTTAACTCACACCTACGAGAGCGAATTTTGTTAACCCAATAATAGATAATAGATTGGGCCATATGTTTATAATGTAGTTTATTTTAACAGAGAGAGAGTTTTGTTAACCCAAGGCTTCTCCTATAGTATATTACTAGCCCCCATATCTCGTGCAAGGCACGGGGGATTCTAAAAAAAAAATTGAAATTTTTTTTTGAATTTTTTATTAGATAATTAGAAAATTTAGTTGTTTTACATTGGGCCATATGTTTATAATATTTTTTTAACCCACACTTAAGAGAGATGGTTTTGTTAACCCAATAATAGATAATAGATTAGGCTATATGTTTATAACTAGCCCACATATCTGGTCGTGCAAGGCACGAGGGCTACTTTAAATAAAAAAAAATAAAATTTTTTATTAGATAATTAGAAAATTTAGTTATTTTACAATTTGAATTTATGTTTATGATGTAAGTTTTTTTTAACACAGACCTAAGAGAGAGGATTTTGTTAACCCAATAATAAATAATAGATTGGGCCATATGTTTATAATGTAGGTTTTTTTAACCAACGCCTAAGAGAGAGGATTTTGTTAACCAAGGCTTCTCTTATAGTATATTATAATAGATGTAGGTTTTTTTAACCTACACCTAAGAGAGAAGGTTTTGTTAATCCTAGGCTTCTCTTGTAGCATATTATAATAGATAATAGATTTCTTTATAAGAACGTTAATATTCTCTATCATTGGTAGCTGATTATCTGATATTTACAAGTTGGCACCTCTCTTTTTATTTGTAATGGAAAAAGTACAATAAAAACACCTTAGTTTAAAAAATTGCACTCAAGTCACCATTTTTAAATTAAATACAAAAATAGCACTCTCCTCTAATTTTTGCTCAAAATCTTCCAAAAATACTTTCTTAGCTTTACTATCTAGACACTTTATTCTTCAATCTAGACCCACAAGTGCGATCATTTCATGTAAAAAATAACAGTATTTTGAGGTAAAATAAAGTGTGAGTGTTATTTTTATATTTAGTTTGAAAATGGTGACTTAGGTGCAATTTTTCTAAACTAAGATATTTTTAATATATTTTTTCCATTTCTAATTGTAAGGGCATTAGCGGCATTACAAAAAAAATATAGAAAAAACTGATAGCGGGTCATTTGTTCACTCACTTTTAGAGGGTGTTTGGCAACTACTTAAGAAGTTGCTTTTTGACTTATATAAGTCAAAAAGCAAAAAAGTTTGTATGGTAACACTTTCAGGAAGTGACTTCTAGAAGCAAAAAAGTTGCTTCTATTTGAAGTAAAAATTTTTTGCTTCTTGCGTCTCACAGAAGTAACTTCTCACACTCTTATATTATTTTTATTGTTGTTATTTTTTCTCCTCATTCTCTCTCACCATTTTTTCTTCATAGCAATTAAAAATTTTCATCTTACTTTTATCGGTGATGATCATGATCATGACCATGATGATGGATGATGATTGTGGTGATGATGATGGGCGATGATGGTAGTGGTGTTGATGATAACGGGTGGTGATGATGATGAAGGCAGTGGTGATAATGATGATGATGATGATGATGATGATGATGATGATG
>MVGT01002161.1:99683-124945 GCA_002174775.1 Macleaya cordata | reverse complement strand
GAGGGTGGGTCGCCCCACAATTTTTTTTTTTTTAATTTAAAAAAAGACATGCGTCATTTTTTAAAAAGAAAAAATCTTTTTAAAAATTTCAGGGGATGTCCCTGGGGGCCGCCTAACAATTTCAACTGGCCCCAGGGACACAGCCTGATATTTTTAAAAAGATTTTTTCTTTTAAAAAATAACGGTTGTGTCCTTTTTTATTTTTTTTTTACCAAACATTAAAACCACCGATGTATTACTCGAAAATCTAGGCCAAATTTGGTAAGCGAAATTTCGCTTTTAACCTTGAACCAATGTGAATGCTCTTATTAATATTATTTTCTTTCTTTCCATTATTGATAGGTCCAAGTAGGGGTGTCAACGGGACGGTTCCGGATCCGGATCCGGTACCGCTAGGATCCGTAGGTACCCGATACCCGTTTTTAATTATTATTTTTTTATTTTTTTTTATAAAACTTATTTGTATTTTCTTATTTTATTCAATTATAAAATTTATTTTATTATGAAATTTGTTATATAATAGTCATTGGTTTCTTTTTTTAATAAACAAAGTTAAAAAAATTATTATATAATAGTAAATTAAACTATAAAATTATAAAATTTATACAGAACCGGGTACCCGCGGGTACTCGTTGGGTGTATCTGAAATTAAACGGATTTAAAACGGGTAGATCCGAAATGGATCCAAAATTTATCGGATCCACAAAATGAGGTCCCGGAACCGCAAAAAACGGTTCCGGTACCGGTTCGATTCCGGATATTTTGGTACCCATTGACACCCCTAGGTCCAACTTCAATATGATCCCAAGACAAGCCCATTTATTAAAAAACTTAGGCCCAAATAAAAGCATATTTCAAACCCAAGTTCATATTATATCCTACGAAGTAAGGCCGGCTGTGTTCGTTTTTTTTTTTTTTTTTTTTGCTGAGGGGGAGTTTTATTGGCACTCCCTAAAATCAAAATTTTGTTGGCGGGCTCGCTGTGAATGTAGGCTCATCATAGGTCAAACAAAAGCGATCCCGCCAACAACATCAAATATACTTACCTCACCCTGGTTCAATGCAAAAATAGCTCATTTCAGCCCATTCCGGTCGGTTACTTTGGGACGATCCCAAGGTTATTTGACCAAGTGATCAGTTTAATATCAATGGATTTCTTCGTCTTCAGTCTCTCAGTCTCATACAATGTTTGAAAACCACTGTTGTAACAGTGTAACCGTAGGAAACCGTTACTGTTATAATGGTTTTTAGTCCGTGACATTTGTGTTAAATTAAAAAAATACAATAACAATAACAAAAAATATAAAATAATAGTTATTATAACATAAAATAACTTTAGAAAAAGATTAGAGAGTCTAAAATAGTTTTTATTTTATTTTTTGAACATAATGATCATTATATCGATAAAAAAATCATTCATGTAACGGACTAACGGTATTATAGTGATATAACGTAACAGCTTAAGACTATTAAGTTTGTGGGCATCCAACTCAAAACCAATTGCCAATGAGTGGTGTGACCTAGGATCATTATATATTGGGTTTGCTATGCTCTCATATCCCATGTGGGACTATTCTCATCACGCCCCCTCACGTGTGGGGTTCTTTTGCGCCTAGCACGTAGAACTCTTTTTGGGTGGCGGGGAGCACGTGTGATCGTTGGGCCTATCACGTGTGGGCCTACGCTCTGATACCATATTAAGTTTGTGGGTTTCCGACTCAAAACCAATTGGCAATGAGTGGTGTGACCCAGGATCATTATATATTGAGTTTGCTTGGCTCTCATATCCAATGTGGGACTATTCTCAACACGCCCTTTCACGTGTGGCGTTATTTTGAGCCTTACACGTGGAACTCTTTTTTGGGTGACGTGGAGCACGTGTGGTCATTGGGCCTATCACTTGTGGGCCTGCGCTCTGATACCATATTAAGTTTGTGGGCATCGAACTCAAAATCAATTGGCAATGAGTGGTGTGACCCAGGATCATTATATATTGGGTTTGCTATGCTCTCATATCTCATGTGGGACTATTCTCATCAAAGACCGTTACTGTTATAATGGTTTTAACCGATCGGTTTTTAAACATTGGTTTCGTAGTACTGATCCAATTTAACATAAACCAACTGAACTGGCCATCTACCTGTGAAATCATAAACCAACTGAACTGGCCAACAAGTACTGATCCAATTTAACATAAACCAACTGAACTGGCCGTCTACCTGTGAAATCAGGAGAAGTATTAAATGGTGAAGGCAGAGAGAGAGAGAGAGAGAGAGAGAGAGAGAGAGAGAGATTGGTGATAATTAATTCAGTTAAAAGAAACTTTTTTCAGTTAGTTAAAAAGTACTGGCAGGAACAGACTATACACGAAAAGTGAAAAAAAGAACTACACTCGCTTGATGCTTCACACCATACTATGCACATATAGAGGTTATGGACAAACCCTAAAAATTCTGTGCACACTGATTTCATTGATCTCACCAACTTTTCTTCTCTTTAACAACCTCTACAGTGATGGGCCCACCATCCTGTATCTGATACGAATCGTCTCCATTTACTACTACTACCTCTTCTTCTGCTCCCCATCCATCATTTATTAGTATTGATTGTTGATAGTATCTAACGGCCACAATTAACATGAATACTGCACCCAAAACAATTCCATCAATGTAATATTGTATTTAACTAACAGAGAACTGATATTTCAACCCAATTCTTTTACTAATTCAGTCCAACAACTATCTGTTCAATTTATGATTGCTTGTTAGTTATGTAAAATTGACAACACAATCACAAAATAAATTATCGGATTTATAGAACCAACAAACTATTTTATGAAAATTGTATTATCGATTCTACATAACCGACTAATTATTAGCCCGATCTAATAAAATGTTGAGATGAAATATCAGGCCTAGTTACTAAAATGGCAGCGAGTTCTCTTAAGATGAAGAAATGGTAGTTTTACCTGCCCAAATGCGGGCTACAATTGAAGACAAATTCCATACGAGGGTAAAACCAGCAAGGGCTACAGCTTTTTTGTGAGAGCAAGAATCCCAAGCATCTCGGAAGCGTCTAATCCAAAACTTACCTTCATATAATAAACCAAGCATTCAAGAATGAGAAGATTAATATAGAAATTGGTCGATTGTGATCATCCGCTCACTATCATCAAATTCGGCTAGGATTCTAAACACCAGGTTTTGACAAAGGATTTCAATCCTTAATTTCAATTGTCTAATGGTTTAAATAATGCTAATAAGTAATTTTTATCATTTCTTAAATTATAGGGACACATCAGCCAATTAGTAATGGTATGATAGTTACTTTCAAGGATAATGCTAAACTTAAAGCAATATCCTACAAAATTGTTTACCGAAGCTAATCTAATGATGATACAGTTTTGCAAATATCCTCGTAATTTGCATTCATCCCAAATTGATTCACGCCCACGTGAATTGTCCTTTCGATAAGAAATTCTGTAGGTTTTTGCTATAACCCTTATATTAATGTACTTTCAATGGTAAAAGGACTGTCAAATGAAAACAAGTTTTTGGAGAGACTAAATGCCGGAATTTGTGCTAGAAGTTGATGTGGCAGGTGGGACCCACAACCATTCCCCTCTCAAAATTGGTTTAAGGGTTTTTCCAACTTATGGGACCGACCATGCCATCTATACTACTCAACACTAATTCTTCCATTTAATCGATCCAAATAGCATTACTCTTTGTCAAAACCCTAGGTCATAGGATCTAATCGAAATGATAAATGGAAAAAAGTATTTGATCAGATTTTGATCCACCCATTGGTTTGTGAATCCACCTCAGATGGAATATCTACAGCTATGAATCCCTGTTTGGGGGCATGGATCTGACAACACTAACACAGAATGATTTGCAGTCGATTACTTCACGTGTGCACTGTGGACAGTGCGCCTGAATAGTATACTATCACAGTATGTAAACTAGGTTATTTTGATTACCGTATCCAGTTAACTGAGTAGAATAGGAAGAACAAATTTTGGGTACTGTAAAAACTCCGAAAAAACCTGCAAACGTCAGACAGAGAGAATAATCTTAGAAACTTCAAGCTAGGGCAAAGTCATTACTTTAGTTCTTGCGCAATGATTTGAAGCAGGTAAACTTTATGAAATTTGACAGGAAGCATCCAAGGCAATACAAGAGAAATAAAGGAAAATTTTACTTCAACCCCAATTTTTAATTACACTTTGTTTACACCCTGTCTACGAGGCCACATAGAAATAATCTTACCGTTGATATTTTATAAAAGTAACACTAGGGCTAGGGGTACTACATTTGGCACTCCATGTTATGTGGGGCCCATATAGAAATATTAACATCGTATAAAACTTGTAATCCAATCATCTACACGGTCGTGTGGGGTCCACATAAGATTATAAGTTCTTAAGATCATACTAACCAAAAATAATCATATCTATGTGGGCCCAACTTTTGATGGGATAAAAATTGGTTGAATTTTTCTATAAAAAATTCATCTGTTTTTATCATTTCTATATGGACCCTACTCGCAGGGTCTAAAGGGTGTGTAAAATTGAGTAAAGTGTTACAAGTTAAAACTAGATAATGAGGTTCAAGTAGAATTTCCCAAAGAATAAGTCTTGAAATACTTAAAATGTCCCTGTTCTGGATTTAACATACCTGGTCAAAATAAAGTCATAAAAATAAAGAGCCTGATATTTACAGGCAGTCCATTTTTATAGTCAGGTGCAGTAGGTTAAAAATGTCAGTGAGTACTATAGTTTTTTTACCCAATTTCGCCACCTTCCAGATGGTAATGGAGCTCCCACAGCGAGCCAAAATAAACAGCAGTACTGCTAACTGCCATTATCACAGGTTTCTACTTTCAGAAACTGTAAAAAAAAGGTTACCAAAACAAACCAAAAAAAGGTAAAAAAAAAGTGGTGGAAGTGAAAAAAAGAAAGATTTTTACCTTCATTGTAGTTGCAGGGTCTCCAGAAAAAAGACTTCTAAGCTTCAATAGAAACTCATTCAAGTATGGAAGAATCATTTTTAGTAACCAAATTGCTTCTTCTTCTCCCACCAAATTCTTGCTTGAATCTTCAAAATCTATAGCTCCTCTGATGACATTGTTTCACAAAGAAGAGAAAGTTAGAGAGAGAGAGAGAGATTAAAGTGGGTTTTTATTTAAATTCTCATTGCATTTTTTTTTTCAGTTTGCAGAGGATTACCTGCAAATAATTGATTTATAAAGAAAGATTGCAGCAAGATAGAGAAGACCCATGTAGGAAACTGCAGAAATCAAGCTGTAGAAGAAGATAATTCAGTAATAATGGGGTCTGTTTGGTGTAAAAAATGAGTTTTTGGTCTGATTATATTTATAAATACCTGAAATTGAGATCTTTGGTGAAAGAAGAAGAGAGAAGAACAAATGATCCAAATCCAAACACAAGTGTTGACTTAGATACGTCTCTCCACATCACTAAATCCACTAAAGAATTCAAAAAACAAGAAGAGAAAAATTGTGAAGATCAGCTTAATTTTTACCAAACAGAGTTGGTTATAATTGAATTGGACAAAGAAATCAAAACTCACCAATGTTTTGTAAATTGTTCTGGGATTCTGGGAATCTCTCAAATTCATCTGAACCTGAAAGAAAGAGACAAAATGGGATCAAAACAATTAGGAAAACAACAAACCAGAAAGTCAAAATCACACAAAAAGAATTTAAGTTACTTACTTGGAGGCACTTTTGTGGGATTTGGATCAGTTACAGGATAATTTATAGCTGGTGGTGGCTGTTTACTCACTCTTGAAGAATTGGATAATGTTGTTTTATGGATTTGATTGAGTTTCTTTTCTTCAATTACAACCTTTTTAGGTTTTTGTTCTTCAATATTAATTTCCTTAACAGAACAGCTCTTCTCTGAAATTGAGACCACTTAAAAACAGTAAAAATGGGGAAAAAAGAACAATGTGAGAAGAAGAAAAAAAAAAAAAACAACTCAAAAACACTTGAAACTTCATCAAATTAAAAAAATTACTTACTTGAAGGTGGGTTTTTGAGATCTGGATCATTTACAGGATGATCTATAACTTTTGGTGATTTTTTACTGACACTTGAACAGATGGGTAAGACTACTAATTCTTGGCTCATCTGATTTTTATTCTCTTCATTTACAACTCTTTTGGGTTGTTTCTGTTCTTCTATATTAACTTCCTTAACATCATAATTCTTATTCTCTATCTCAATTTCTCTCTCCTCATCCAAATCCTCATTTTCTTTTTCTTCTTCTTCTTCTCCTTCATCTTCTTGATCACCATCAACACCATCATCATCATCATCATCATCATAATCCACAACAGGTTTTTTATTTCTAATCTGACCCACATTACTCGAACTAATCGAAATCGTCTTATCTTTAATTACACCAAAATCTTTGGAATTTCGAGATTCATCAGATCTAGTCTTTCTTATTGTCTGAATTGGGTTCTTCTCAATTCCATCAGATCTAGTCTTCCTTAATTGAATTGGGTTTCTCTCAATTCCCTCAACATGTTCAGACTTCATTGTCTTTCTATTCTTTTCAGTCTCTCCACCACTCTGATTTCGTTTTAATCTTCTATAAACCTGAAGAGAACTACCACACTGATCACCACCATTACCAGCGCCACCACCACGGACGGAATTCTCTTTCTTTTTCTGATCAGTGCCCCCAACAGAATTGGCGCCGTCCCCATTAAAGACCTTAATGCCACCTTTAACTTCATCAACCTTCATTCTACTCTCCCAAACAGAACCTGAAATTACACCATTCCTAGCTGAAGTAGTCCTTCTACTACTACTACTACCAAACTGCATTTCTTCTACTCTGCTTTTAATCTCTCACTTTCTCTCTCTAAGAACAATCACAATTGAGTAAAGCTTAGAACTGAAGAAAGAATGGTTGGTGGAAGAAAAATCATTTGGGCAATGAGTGAAGAGAGAGAATTATGTTGCAAGGCTCCACAATCTACTTTTTTCCACCAAATTTTAGCAGAAATGTAAGATAAAATTGGTGGGTACTGACTGATTTGCTAATTTGATCCAAAACATATATACATATACATTTTTTTTATAAAATATGTATGTGATCTTTTTGGGTATTAATTTTATCTTTTTTGTTGCTTAACTTTGCATCTAAGGATCTCTGCAGCAAGTCATGTTTCCCAGGTGGCAGTAGTACTACACAAAAAGTGATGAGTCCCCCCCACATGCAGATGAAGACACTAAAAGATTAGGTGATAGAAGGAGGAGACTGAGATGAAGAGAAGTTATGGCTTTACTATTTTGTCCAAGAGCTAAAGTTCTGAAACTGAAGTTTGCAATCTGTCCTAATTATTTTGCCAAGTAAGTTGTAGTCTTGTAGAGCTCTAAATTTGGTGTATTTAGTGCAAATTGGGCTAAGTTGGGTCGGGTTTGTGGTCAACCCGAGATCGATTCTGCACGACGAAATCCAAACCCGATCGAAGAAGGAAAACATTAACCCAAGCCCAAAGATCAAGAGTCAAAACCAAATCGATACATGTTTGAAAAAGTGCATGACAGTATATTTGGAATGATAATTGGATCATTCATTTTAAATCTCTCATTAAATAAAAAAATTAGTCATTGGATCATCTCAGAATGGATCTTTAGGCCAGAATGTCCTCGAACGATCCCAACAAGGATCTTTCTAGTATTACTAGTACTCTTAATAATTTCAGTATACCAAACACCACTTGAGAAGGAATTTTTTTGTTTTGTTTGTTTTAGAATCAGTTAAGAAGGATTAGCACACAAAGATAACATTTTAAAAGCTTAAATGAGTGACTGCAGCTTGTAAGTTTATTGGTGTGTTTATAAAATTATGCAAGAGACTGATAATTCAGATTTAGATATTGTAACTTTTAAGGAGGATAGACATCTTAAGTATGCATAGTACAAGAGCCATCCTAGAGAGAGAAAGAGAGATGATGCACATGTAAATTAAAAAGAAGATGCTCATCTTATTGGCCCCATTTGCTAGCTTTAACAACTTTATTAAACTCTAGTACTTAGTTTTTTTAGCTTAATAACAAGATTACAATACAAAGTTACAAGCTTTTGGGCTGTAATTGAACACGTGTCACTTTATTAGGCGTCAACCACACGTTGCTTTGGTGAGTCATCCCAATTTTAATTGCTAGGTATATTGTTGTTAATTTATCATAGTACTAAGAATAATTTTGAGGTCAATTGAGTTAGATGTAGGCAAAGGCATATTTGATTGTTGATCAAATTTGGTTAATTAAAATTGTTAAATTTGTACAAGTGAACATGACACAAAAAGTTCCATGCATATTCTGAGGGACAGCATAAAAGCTACTTGCCATGGAAAGGTGTAGTGTAGGAGGACATGGGTTAATAAATACAAGCTTTGTGGACGTGCGTTGCACGTATTTAAGTTGCGCTTGTTTTTTAATTATAGTTATTGTTTATTAATGTGTCATATTGTTCATTTAATGTTATAGTGGAGTTATTTAATGCTAGAGTTTTAATTAGTACCAATTATGCCCTTAATTTGATAAATAATTTACAATTATATATATGCAATTTGCTAATAGAAAACACACATAAGGGTATTTTAGAAAGTTTTGGCAAAATAGGTTTCACTCAAATATTTACATTATATAGTAGTATAGATAAATGAAAAGCAACCTAAAAAAATCTTCAAAAGAAATGAGATATAAGAGTAAAAAATTTAGGGCAGTCGTGAATTTTAAACCTACAATTATATTGAGTTTTTGGAAAAAAGTGGAGAATTGACAAACTGATATTCAATCTAGTCGACCCAAAAACAATACCAACTAACTGTTCTAAGCGAAAAATGACCTACTGGCATATCTAAATATAAGTAAAGGTTGCATCCCATTAGGATAGCAAATTTCACTCTTTGAGTGTCGAGGCTGAAAACAGTGTGCAGTGTAGTGGGTTTAGTATCGGGATTGACCTTAAATTTTGGGATCGAAGAGAGAGAGAATCATCATCATTAATACTTCAGTATAGGATTCTTCAGTTGGGCCCACCTTTTTATTTCCGTCGACGGCACGTGATCTCCTCGACAAACGAGCCTACCATGTGATGTATGTTTTAACCATCGTACATTACATTACTGTTCACCAACAACTAATTTGATTATGACCACCGCGCAAACGTGGACCATGTTGGTCACCACGCAACATAAAAATCACAACAAGACTAATAAACAGCGAGATTTAGGGTTATAACTTGTAAGTGCCCAAATTAAAGGTTTTGTTAACTTGTGCCCTTAAGCAGATGATAAGGTTGAAGGGCTAGTGTTTTGTTTAGTCTTATAGGATTACTCAAATGAGCTGATTTTATAAATATGTTATTTTCACTACTTGGACCGTATCTAAAAAAGTCAGCTCAATCGGAGACCTCTAACACTATAAACACTTAATTTAAAATTTAATAGTGTGAATGAACGACTAACATTTAAAGTGATTTTTTTGGATTGTTAAAGATCTTTGATTGAGCCAATTTTTTATAAGCATCATATAAGTGATGATAACATTATACCGACGAAAAATGAGTTGATTTTTTTTGTAAACATCATATAAGTGATGATAACATTATACCTACAAAAAAAATCAGCTAATTTAAAGATCTCTAACATACAAAAATTCTTACAACTTTAATCGTATCGTGTTCCATAAGGGCACACGTTAATATGAACCCCAAATTAGTAAATGACTTCCAAACTGACCTTCATAGTGACTCACTTAGTTACTCCATTGCATGTGGGCTCACGTGTAGATGATCCAAATGCTAAGTTTTGTGACGATGATTTTTTTTACCATGGAGACTATCTTCACACCCAAGTAATTACTGCGTGGAGCGGGAGTGGAACGAGAATAGGAGTGGAAGCGGAAGCGCCGGAGCAGCTAATAAAAAGTATTCCTAGTTCAATAATTTCTTCAGAGCGTGGTTCAGAGTAGGAGCGCGAGGTTCTGGAGCGAGAGCTTCACTCCTATACCATGGTTTTGGTTACACACACAAAATAAATAGCTCAAAATCTCACCATGAAATGAATGGTTTACAAGTTTCAGATTGATGGTGAGGATGATCTCAGTGGCGAAAAGACTATCCTCACAAAAAATTATGACTTGAATTATCTCTATATAGGCCCACATGCAATGAAGTAACTATGGGAGTCACTGTAGAGGTCTGTTTGGGGGAACATACAGGAATTTCACCAACGTCTAACGTGGGATTTACCTTGCAGCAATAGATAGTCAATTATTAGATGATATGTGCATTTGCAAGTTTGATTATCATTTAGAAAGAATTTTTCTTTTTAATATAAACACTTAGAAAGATTAATACATGACAATAATGCTCATGCCTGCATATTGGACTTTCATTTTTTTTTCCCTATACGGCTATACCAATATCTTTCGTGAATAATAATACAAACTTCAGGAATTCACTACAGACAATTTTATTATGGATCAATGAGAAAGTAATCAGGTCCAATGGCGACGGCTGAGAAAGTAATACAAGCAAAAAAAAATTACGATTGTTAGCAACGGCTCTAAACAGTTTCAACAAGACTTGAACCCCTTGCAAAAACAAAACGATAGCAACAGTTTGATGGAATAACCGTCACTAAAAGTATGTATAAAAAACAGTTCAATAAACAAACCTAACAATTTAATTAAAAACCGTCACCAAATGTTTACCATAAGCTCTCTAAGGCAACGTTCTGTGTAAAACCGTCACTTTAAGGCCTATATAAGACCACTTTACCTCACCAATACTACCACCTATTTAAGGTGAATGTTTGGGATAACTGTGACAGTTTATTTGAACTTGAGTAGTGGCTGAAACCGTTTAAATAAATGAACACTTTACAGTGACTGGCTGTTGAGAAAACTGAATTCCAATAGTGCAATCTTTTTGCACGAATAAGTACCCATAAAAATATTTACTTTTGTTGCTTAAGAAGTAAATAAATAACATAAATGACTTAAGAGACGTGATTTTGTAGTCTGCTTCTTTTAACACATTTGCATCACCAAGTAATCATTACATCCCTATAATTTTAAAAAAAAATATACAGAAACAAAATTTTAAAATTATTGATAATAAAAGAAGAAAAAAACAATAAAAACTGTGGAATCGTGACTAAAGCCCCCCAAAAAAGGAAAAAAAATTAAAACCTATTTAGATAAATTTTTACAACATAAATTCTTGCAAGTGAATATTTTACAAGTCGGCCGCCGAAAGGAGTGAGCTATCTCCTCGTCTCTGTGTCAAGAAATAATGAAACATATTTAATGTGTACTGAGAGAAGAAGTTCGAGCCAATACTACGAAACAACATTAAACCAAATAACACAAAAGAACTATACATAAAAAAACAAAAGACATACCTTTTAAAATGCAGATTGGACCGACTTTGAATTTTCGAAGCTCATTAGAACATTACAGCTTTTTGAATGCCCTTCAAATTACGATCTTTTGCGTTGCTACCCACATATATAAATATACATTCTTTATCCTTAAATTTGAGAACACAATTGACTAGACCATCTGCATTGCCATTTGAATTTTCTCTCCAGTTCTTGATATGGTTGTTTCATGCTATGTTGTTCATCTGAGAAGGGGGAAATTGTTCATGTTGATCAAATGAATATCATACCCTGACATAGCAAATCATTTGATGTTGCGATTCTTAATCAGATTCTGTCCAAATTGTTCTGACTCCTTTTTCGGAGTAGTACCAATCTTCAATTTCTCACTCTCTGCTTCTTTCTGTGCTTTCTTAACCAGGGTCTGTCCAAGTTCAGACTCCTTTCTCGGAGTACCAATCTTCATCTTCTCACTCTCTGCTTCGTTATGTGTTTTCTTAAGCAGAGTCTGTCCAAATTGTTGGGACTCCTTTTTGGGGGTACCAAATGTCATCTTCTCACTCTCTGATTCGTTCTGTGCTTTCTTAATCAGAATATGTCCAAGTTGCTCCGACACATTTTTTGGAGTACCAACCTTCACCTTCTCACTCTCTGCTTCTTTCTGTGCTCTCTTCCTTTCAAGCTCAAGCTGCTTGCAGTTCTCATCATGAGCCCGTGCAAACATTCTCACAAAGTTGACAAGTGTAGAAACAACTGCATTAACATTCCAACGAAAGAGAGATTAAAAATATTAGCTTGGAAAGAAAATTGTAGGTTAACCCCAAAAGTACTTTACACTAGACTTTCAAATTGTTGTACAAACATGTTGCACCAAATGTTATGAAATTGGTCGACCAGCAAAGATGTCCCCAAGCAACCTTAAAAAGAAAATGAGAAACTGAACTATAAGAAATTGGTTGGTCATCTTGATGTGTCACAATCTTATAAATTATATGAAACAAATTGCATTGAGAAATTACGAAGGAAATTCTACCAGAAAATATTCATCTTAAAAGACATCTTAGTCCATGACATGATTAAGAGGTATATAGTCAGGATGAAATCACTTGTGAAGAGTATACCATTTGGGAAATCATCCATTGAAAATATCAACTTGATTAAGGCACCCATGGTGATATCTCTCACCCATTTAACATTTTTGCAGAAGGGAAGCTTGAGTACTACTACGAAAGGACTTGGCTAGTCAGGTAGAACAGTATCGTTTTCCTGATGTGACCCCCCAATCCACTATTAGGGCAAGTCTAGTGAGAGTATGAAAACTGTTTGATCCTAGTGGGATCCCTTAATCTGTTATCATGAATCCCTTTCCACTAGTTTAGGGATCCTTAGTGGAGAGCCCATTGAATCAGCGCGGCGCCAAATGAAATAGCGGTACGCTGAATGGAATAACGTCACGCTGAATGATTCAGCGGTGCGCTAAATGATTGAGCGGTTGTTTTTTATTATTTAATCCTATTTATTAGAAAACCAACTTCTCTCTCCAACTTTTCCTATTTTTTCCCTTAAAAAAAGTTAACAAATAACTAACTCTTATTCTTTTCTCTCTCAACCGGCCTCTCTATTCTCTCTCTCTATTTTTTTTTTTAATCCATTTTAAGGGATTATCCACTAGAGCAAAAACACATCTACACCATTGGGTTTGGACATAAGGGATCCATTTTTACTTCCCACTAGACTTGCCCTTAGCAGACTGATAAAAGGAACCTGTCAAGATCCAAATTCCTTACAAAAATGGTGTACCTTGAATGATCCAACCAAAGGTTCCTCCTGAACCCCTTGAGCTTCACTTCTCAAAGTGCAGCTTCCAACTATTTCATTTCAAGTCTCATCAAACTAATAGCACTTAGGTATTGAATGCTTAGGAATTCATGGAAGAGCAATGCTGCTTTAGGCTTGAAAAATAGCGTTTTAGAAGTTCCAAAAGACAAACACAATGTGAGATGGTGGAAAATGATATATAGCTCTGTGATGTAGGTGCTGGAAACTGAGAAAGGAAAATGATATTTTCTTTTCAACTCTAATCAAACTAATAGCAATTAAGTATTGAGAGTGTAGGAATTCATGGAAGAGCAATGCTGCTTCAGGTTGAAAAATATCGTTTTTAGAAGTTCCAAAAGACAAATACAATGTGAGATGGTGGAAAATGATATTTGGCTCTGTGATGCAGGTGCTGGAAACTGAGAAAGAGAACTCGTGATTCCGGGATCCAGGAAGCAGATTTTGAAGGAAAAGAGGCTCAAGTCAAAATGTTATCTGCTCAATGAGGCTCTTAGCACAACTATGCCATTCTCTAATGGCAATACAGATACTATCTTATCCCAATAAATGTAATAAAAATGAGAAAGAAAAGAACATAGAAAGCCACAATGTGAGGCACCCACAGGAGAGGCACACCTCAAATGGTTACCTTTTCAATGAGCTTAAAAATGTAATTATATTCATTCTTTAGTGGCAATAAAGCATCATCGATCAAGGAAAAAAAGAAAGAAAAAGAAAAAGGAAATATAGAGACTGTCTTACCCAAATAAAGTTTACCAATGTACCCATGGAGTCAGCACAGTGAAATATGTATATTATGGATAATTCAGAAATAATAAAAGCCAAAAAAAAAAAAAAGAAGAAGAAGAGACGGTAACGGAGCTAATTGAGTAAGATAAGAACAGGGCAGGAGTAGATCACTAAATCTTGCCTAGCTTGAGTGCGTAGGGCGTCTTCCCCCCCACATATTTATTTACTGATAAGTGGGTCTTCTATAATCATAAACTTCCTAAATAATCTTTCTATAATCTGAAACCTGTTAAATGTGAAACTTTCTAAATAACAGAAACCCTACTACAAGTCAAACAAAAATTACGAAACTGCAGTCAAGGCAGACAGCCTACGCAAGGGCACATGGATGAATTGGGGCCCACATTACTGAAGATGCTGCCCATTCTAACAGACATTGACAAGTTTGGGAAAAGTATGATTCAGCCAAAAGGTTTCAACGACAGAAAAAGCTAACAACATTTCATCCCAAGTGCATTAAACATAATGCTTCCGGTATATTTTTCGCATGGTCAATTTAGCAGTCTACAATAGGTTTTGTCCAAATTGTTTTATAAAGTGAAATTTCAACTTCAAAAGCCAGCACTTTTTAGAAAACAGCCCCTATAACAGTAAAGAGTCATGCTACCCACTATGGTGTGGGCCGAAAATCATGCAAAGTAGCGGTAGACCATACAATCAGGAAGTCTAAGTGGAGGACCTGTTAGACTTGGGAGTGAGTTACATTTTTTTCACCCCCATTAATTTAGGGTAAGGAACGCCTAAATCTAACAGCTACCTCCACTTAACACTCTGATCTTGCGGTCGCACACGATTTTCACCCCACACCAGCCTGGTGTAGCACAACTCTACCTGGAAATAACGTCCTTAAATTTGAATTCCAAACTTGAATTAAATAAACGAATTAGATGTTGCATAATTTTTCATGCAACAAAAAATGGATTTTACAAATATTGAAAGTATAAGTTCGACAGAAAAGCATAACAAACTAGCTAACAAGATTTCAGTTTTTCCCTTTAGTATTCCAAATGATAAAAGAGTACTAATGATACAAGAACTACAGGGACTGGAAGTACCTTGCTCAAAGGGGCAACGGGCAGGATCTTCTCCAAAATAAAGGGCCAATGCATCTGCAGATCTACCCTGTAAAATATTCAATTCCAGAAACATGTTCAGGTAACTCATACCTATAAATATATTGCAAAAGTTCTTGGTCTGCTGTTGAAAGCAAAACTGAAGGCGTACCACCCCAGAATATAGTGAAGCCAAAGACCTCACTTCAGATTCAGCATCAACAAGAAACTCCTTCAACGTCTGAAAAAAGAAAAAACTATATCTGATTAGAAGGAGAAATTTATACTTGCCAATACTTGCAAGTCACGGATCACTTTTGCAAAATGTCTAAAATTACCCTTCCTATAAGTTATCTAACAATCAAAACTATAATTCTTTTTCAAATGAAGGATATATTTGGCTTTTCTAAGTTCTAACATTAAATAGCTCAATTCTAGCATTACATTAAATAGTATTACTTTTGTAAAATAACACTAGCCTTAAATCCTATAAGCTCCAGCATCTCTTTAATTATAACAATATACACAGAAGGCGATAAGATCAGTAAAAATTTGTGGGAGTAATATAGAATAATAAAAACAAACAATTCCTCGATTTTTTTTTTTTTGATGAAGACAAATCCTCAATGATTGCATCCTGTTCTATTGGAAGTTCCAGTCAGTGTCCAAACCAGGAAGTTGCTGGTACCTGTATTCTCTGAATTGAAGGTTAAATTTATTTTATTTTTTTGGTCGATGAAAAATTTATTGATTGATCGAAAAAGAGTACACCAGAGATATAAAGGTTAAATTATAATACCAAAGTGAATCAAGTATTCCCAAAACCTTTTTGGGAGTGTCTCTCAATCCTTATATTTTCCATTATGACCTGAGAAGGTTAATTCCCATGTGCAAAATCCATTTTCTTGACACATGCAGGTTATTTCTATAGTTTCCATTATAAGCTGAGATGGTTATTTTACACATGAAGTCAGCAAGTTTCTTGGACTAAAAGTTAAGCATCATTGACCCTATTATGCACTAGATATATCTGCAAATTCGCCATCATTGACCCTATTATGTACTTGCTAAAATTGAATAAACTATAGAAATGGGAAATTCTTGACCCTGTTGTCTTTAATTTATATAATCATCAAGTAAAAGCTTCAAACTGATTCTCTGGACACATGCAGGTTATTTCTATAGTTTCCATTATAAGCTGAGATGGTTATTTTACACATGAAGTCAGCGAGTTTCTTGGACCAAAAGTTAAGTATCATTGACCCTATTATGTACTAGCTATATCTGCAACTTCGCCAGCAAACCTCAGCCTGCAGGCCCTGCACAAAGGCAAAACTCTTCCTGCTTAAGTATTAATCAGAAGCCTCAGACGACCACACCATTCTCAAGCAACAGTGCCATGTCCTTTTCAGATGTAGCATTCAACTTCCACGATTCAATGACAATGGACACATATACCTGAGCAGATCAGCTAAAATAGTAGCAAGTTAAAACTTTCCATTCTCACAAGCTTCAGACTTTCTACATGCATAAAGGAATCTTCTGTCATGTCTAAAATGAAAAAATCAACCAACAGAAAATATACATGGAATAGATACAAAAAAGGAAAAAAAGACGCAGAAGCTAGACAAAACTTGTAAACGTTGAGCGAAAATCTAATTTAGCTGTTGTGCATAAAATACCTTGCGAAATGTCTGAGACACGGGACCATCATTTTCAGAGGCAGTCAGCTCCTGCTCAACTTTCTCTAATCCTTTGCTAATGGCTTGCATCTCCTCCGCCAAGTATTTCAATTGTATCTGCATGAAAATCAAACACTTCACTCAGCATATTCCAGCAGTATAGTCAAAAAATAAAGTTAACTGGTCAAACTTGAACCTAAGAAGAATACCTTTGACGAAGCCTCCAGGCTCACAAGATCTTTCTGAAAATCTAGAAGTTCCGGTAGCTTATCAGCAAGCACCTACAGTTTGTAAAGAAGGAAACGGGTGAACAAAATGACGTCGCAATAAAATTTCCTACAGAGAAATAATGACACTGTAAGCTCTACAATAATTAACAATTAAATTTAAGACTTGAAGCAAGTGATATTCTGCTTGTGTTTGTCTTTGAAATGAATCATTGAATCCCAGATCTTTGATGCATGAGAATAGAAGAAAATTAGATTTTGGGAATCCCTTCATAAGTTGATAGGGCATAAACTATCTTAAAAAGCATTTTTATGATAACAAACAAATATTAGAGGTATGATCAGATTACATGAGTAGGGAAAGCATTCCAAATTGCAAAAAGAAAGGTAAGAACATCAAGAATATTTCACAGGGACATAGGTTAACCAAAAAAACAATTGACAGAATATCTCTCATAAAAACAGTCAGTTACTTAAGAAGTCCTCAAACTTAAGATCGAAATTCCAAAAATCCCCAAAAAAAAAAAAAAAAAAAACTAACAGAAGAGGCAAAATGGTAGTCGATTAGTCCTTGTACAGAATTACAAGGATGAAGGACCTGAATCGGATCTTAATATAGTAGCAGTTTCGTCATTTCAGATGTTACTTAATTTGGAGTCTAGTGGAACAGCCCAAACAGGCGAGCCCAAGTAGGCATATCAAGAAGTCAAGATACTAGGAAAGGCTCACTATTCCTTACCCACATACCGGACAAGATCTGAGGTACAGAGGAAACATGACAATCCTGAGTACGAAAATTGTAAGCATTAAGCTTTTAGGATAGTTTCATACATTAAAAAGTTATGAATGATTTATGTTGTCAGTCGCGTAACTTGTTCGTAGGTTTGAATAATAGTTTCTGAAGCTAGAAGGGTATGCTTATGTGCGCCTGAAGTATTCCTTATGCTGAGATACGTGCAAATTGGAATGTGTGAGTAGTTCTAATTCCTTTAGGGGCAATCTTTAGAAGAGAAATTTCATTTGTTTGAACAGACGTTGGACCCCTGTAATGACAAGCTAATTATTGAGCCGTTTTCAAGCTGATAACAGCCTCTTATAATGGTAAAGATAGAAAAAACCTAACCGTCGGGGTAAGTCCTTTTATTCCACTTTGTATTTATACAACCAATTAAATCTAATGTGCCAATGCCTTCATATATATACAAAAAAGAAAACCATGTGCATGTTATGTAATTCTCTATGTATGCATGTATATATACTGGTATTTATAGGTCGCATTAAATTTTGGTTTTCTATACATGAATAAGCATGTCTAAGTTGGAAAGCCAATGACCCTGTTATTGCACGTAAAAGACGGTGTGAGGGCAAGTCCTATGGAAACCTCAAATTTTAGTATTTCGTACCTCAAAAGATAGGTTTAAGGGAACAGCAAGTACTAAGGTTGCGCCTCAAAAAATGAGGAAGGCGATAGAAATAGCAGTGTGCGAGACAGTTTCTATCGCCACAAAAAAATTTAAAAATCTGGCGACAGTTTCTGTTGGGAGATAGAGTTTCTATCACCCAATTACAAACTGTCCTGAGCGATAGAAACTCTATCCCCAGGGACTAATTATGTCGATCCCTCAATCCCCTTTTCTCGGCCCTAGATTTGGGGCAGGGGGTTGAGTTTTGAGGTAGAAGAGGATCCATAGTACTTGAATTTAACAACCAAACCTCTAAGTTCTAGGGGTTTGAGGTTTCCATAGGACAGGAAAAGTAAATAACTTCAAAATTAAAAGGAAATCATACCTTACAAAGATAATGCATGAGAGTCATCTTATTGTTCCGAGCACGTGTATCTATTAGTTTAAGGAGGCTATCCAACCTAAATCCAATAGCAGAACCTACAGGCATGGGAATATCAAATTATTGAAAAGGAAAAGCCCGGCAATAAAACTAACATGTATTCTAACGGAGTTCTAAATAGTGCAGTGAATGGATACAGAAATATTTCCATCCCACAAGCACGTGAGCACATAACTGTTTCAAAATGAACAATAAGTAAAGTACAGAACAACAGGCTGGTTGCTAATTATCAAAACATAGAAAATTCTCTAATCATTTCTTGTTAATGGTCACAAATAAAGATAGTCACACATACATAAACAGCAAAGCAAGTAACTAAAACTTGTATATTCAAGGCATATTTGATACAAGTTCAGGATTCAAATTTTCACTAACCAGGATACTGATGATACAACCAAGAGCAAAGATTGACATTGAAGTGCATAATAAGTCATGATTCAGAAAAAAGAACTTCTCAGCATTGTAGCGAGTTCCTATTTGAACCCATATGATAATGTATTATTGTTATTATCCACTAAAATGGCTGGACCCAAATATTTCTTTTGTGAAAACCATACAAACACAGATCCGCTAAATTCACTGGTATAAAAGAAACAGATGACATACAACTCTGCTCCCTTCTTCGGCAAGATTAGCCAACCACTATGTTTGTGAAGAAAATAGGTGAGGATCATCGTATAAAATTTCAATGTTGAGGTATAATCCAACCCCCTAAGAAAGAGATATAGAGGGAATTTTCATGCCAACATGGAAATAATGCATTTCGGGTAAATTATAGCAATATATGGAAATGTTCTTTCTGATAAAGAATATATATTTGGAAATGTTGGAGAAATTTTTGCGAACGATAAATGAAGCATGATAACACACTCATTTAATCATAATACCAACCATATGTAATGTGAAAATGAATGTCCAAAGTATATGCTTACATGGAACTTTTTTTCCCATATGAGACTGATTGTGCAAACAAAATCCAATAGACCCATTCTAGGCATTTGCACATTGTATTTATTAATATGGAACAACTAAATATTTTGGTTTAATTGGCACATTTATTCAATATCCTGAAATTGGGATAATTCAGGGTTCACAGTTTTTTCAGTATATTTATCCAGGAACAGACTTTTGAAGAAGCAAAGATTGATGGGTTTCTTAGGTTGCGAAGTACGATTTCCCCAAATTACAAAAAAAATAATGAAATAAAATAAAAACAGACACCAAAATTTTGGCAACAACATTGAACGCCTTGCAAAAATGAATAGAGATGACAGGAATTTTGGAAAGATGAAATGTAGTGCCTTTCAATGTAAGTTCATGGGGAAGGGAATCTTTTGCAAAATTTCAGTAAAATTCGGAAATTTAATACCTTGGTGAGGAAATATTGGTGGTCCTTTTCTATGGTAATGAAATATAACTATGTCCAGGGTGACAATGACCAAGGTGCAAGACTTATTTGACGCGAGGACAATCCAAGAATTGGAGATCCTGCTAAGCCAAGGTTCAGAGAATAGTTATGGAGTATGGTAATCACTAATCACTGAATCAACTCAAATTGACACAATGTGTGTGTGGTCACATGAAAAAAAAAAAAAAGTCATTTTTTTAGAGGAAGTTACTAGAGAGAGCTGAATCTATATGGTGAAGTCCCTGGCCACAATTCAAATTAATTACAAATTGACGTAGATAACAGGAAGCATAAGATCGAATAAATAATAAAAAATGTCAGCAGTACGGATAGAAATGCAGATCATAAGAAACCAGAAATAAATTGTAATGATATTATCTGAATTTCATTGCCACTTGTTTCCAAACAACTACCGAAACTTAGCATCACAGATGCAAAAGTTGAACCAGGGTTAAATACGGAATGTTCCAAATGTTTCCCTACGGTTTTGGTGGTGAATGAAAGGAGACAACCTCAGTCTGCTTTGATTTTGTATCAGTACAGTACTTTGAAATGTTTTAAGTGAAAATACTTGGCTTCTCAACTGACTGAAACAGTTTGCTGTAACGAGATTCCAAATTTGGGCAAGCCCTTTCTAGACGATAAGCAACACCATTCAATATTCAAAGTAAACATTGCATGATGGGGAAAAGAAAGAAAGAAACAGGGGAAAAAAAAAAAGATCAGCTTATGAGAAGTAGAAACTTGCAAATTATTGTTGTGTTCATAAGCGCTTCATCTATTTAAAAATAGAAATGATTAGCAGTTCTAAGCTAAAATAAAACTACAAGACAATCAACATTTTAGAGCACCATACAAATGGATTGCAACTTAATATAACGATTTTAAGATAACAATCAATTTCATAGCTGGACACTCACAATGATGAACCAAAGAATATTTTGAGACATTATGTTTTCGTAATAAAACAAACAAATACACATGATCCATATGGCCAAAATAATAGCCCACTCGGAAACCAACTCACCTCTTGCAGTACCCTGGTTCAATGCATTTCCAAGAGAAAGAATTGTTTGCATGATTCTCTTCAATTTGGCAGAATTCCTGATCTGAAATACACATAGATCCCCAATGGTTTAAGAGAATATCAATCGTCATAAAAGCACTTGAATCAGTATAAGCAAAGCATAGAAGGTGGAATGCACAGGAACCCCCTTCCATTTTCACCACCGTCAAGTTGTGTTATTTTATTTTGCTCCTCATTAGAAATGATAATCATTGGTGACAAAAGGCAAATAAAAAACAAGCCATTTTGAACAATTCGTTATTTTCACATCCAACTACAACAATGACAAACTACTTGATTTTTAACACGTCTAAAATTCAATATGGAAAAAGTGAATCTGGATAAGATATTTGGAAATAAAAAGGGTATCAGGCAGCAGTAAAAGCTTTTTTCTTTAATCAATTATCTTTGGAAGGCAAAAGGCAAAACATCGACACCTTACCTCTTCTGCAGCAGAATTTACCACATTCAGATTCTTTCTAAGGTCAGAAACCTGAAAGGGAAGAAGTGATTTAGCAATAAGTCAGTAATCAAAATAGAGACAGATAATAGGATAACTGAAATGCTATCCACTAACCTGGGAACTAAATTGTATCTTAAATGAGAAAACTCTGAGCTTAGATTCCACCCGTGGTACTTTCATCAATTCTAAAAAGAACTGTAGCATAAAAATAAAAAGTATGAAAATTCAGATTCTTGAACCTATCTCAAACAAAACATTACAATGGAAATCTCAATTGATAAGCCAGCATCCAGGTGCCTCAAAATCATGGGTTGCAGAGAAGTCCACTAACCTGCTCACATTTTCCCAAGTTTTCCTTGTCTCCGCTGTATCCCTATAAACATAAAAGTGCAAGTATCAGTGTAAGACAAAAGGAACAGGATCCTGAAATTCATAAAAAGTACTAATGTGTCATTCTATAGATCAAATGGAGATCAAATAATTGGAAATACAATTGAAGATTTCATCTCGTTGTACAAAAGAAAACAACCAAGATTCAGTGCAAAATAATAAAAATAATTATTACATAACGTATCTCTTTACCTTTAGTAGATCCATTTCCTCTTTAGTTGGGCAAAACTTGATGAGATTATCCACCTGATCAACATCTAATGCAGAATCATCCAAGGCAAGCACAGAACCCTGTGAAAGGTCCATTAAGGGGCAAGAATGAGAAGAAATCAAATAGAAATTATCTTTTACCAAATGTGATTGGGTCACCCGGAAAACCTGCAAGAATGCATAGCATTCATCCCAAGCACTGAAAACAGGTGCTAGGATAATGGGGTCAAAGGAGATGAAGATCAGATTAACTAAGAATTCATATGAAAATCAACCAAGTTACAGAAAGGCTATATATTTTACCTTTCGCAATTTTCATAAAATAATGGTTCTAGACAACTTAAATTTCTGATTTCAAACTAAAAGGAACATCTTCTAGCAAACTTAGAAAAGCATCCATTAACTTACCATCAAATCAGGCAATGGAATCTTAACCTTTGTAAGCATTATTTCGCAATTATAGGCCCGTCTTAGATCAATCTGCAAGTTACATACATAAAAAGAAATGATGCTCGACTCTCAACAATTATTCATTTTGCCTAGACATGACAGACACGGTGAATATATAGTCATTCAAAAAGAGAGACTGTAATGAGAAGACCTTCTTTGTAGATACCAGTATCCTTAAAGTTAGAGATACATATCCAAGAAAAGGAAAAAATGGACTAGAATTAACAGATCATTTTTCTATTCTCCAAAAGAAATGGGAAGGAGTGAGACTTAGCATGTCAGATCAACTCAACCCACACTATAGTCAAGTTTTTCAATACAAAGTGCAGTTTAATGACGAAAACAACCAACATCAGGCAAACATCACTCTAATATTTTGGGTAATATTTATATGTAAGATCACCCTTTGTAGATTACCAGCTATGAATTATATTAGTTCAAAAAGTTTTGTCACTCAAGGCATAGCCATCAGGCACTAACAAGAGGGTGAAATCGTGTCTAATTATGGTTTCCTACAAAAGTACCCCTGCATAAAAAGGAACTGGAACAAATAATTGTGAACCTAAACAAAGAATGGCATAATCTAACATTTTTTTTTGAGAATGATGGCATAGTCTAACATTCACCCTCAAGCTGGTGCAAAATGTCAAGTGTTCCCAACTTGCTATATAGATTATTTAGAACATCTCGAGTCACAGCCTTGGCAAGAACTTCAACTACCTAACAAGAAAACCTTGAAAAGATATTCTACTGTAGGTGTTTGCTATTGCTCTTCTGCATTGTCAACAGAGAACAATAACCACAGTAATCTTTTAGTCATTCTTTTACTGACCATTCAGTTCAACAGCAATGACCCATGGAAGATAACATTACTTTTATGAGTTCTTATTCATGAGAATTGAACAGTATTTCTATTGGGGCAATTAAGATGGAACTAGAAGATATGCACTTAGTTACAATACTTTGACATGGTACACAAGCTACCAGGAAACAGCTGCCTGTACTTCACAGAAAAGAAAATTCTGTTGATGCCCAAAGTTTATTTAGTACGATTTAGATGCATCAGATTCTAGGAAGCACTTCTCCCGCAGGTATATGCTTGTCTGTAAGTATTTCAAGGATTATATTGTACAACCTAACAAGGCAACTTTCATCCATTTATGAGATTTGCTTTGTCAGTACATTTCCAACATTTGTATTCACAAATGTGCAATCTATAAGAATTAGTATTCACAAAGAAACCTTGATATAATCATGGTTTCAAAATATATTTTTATATCATTTTGTTTTTTTGTGGTGAGCTTAACAAGACAGTGACTATGCATCAGTGTTCCTGTATTCTTTTTTTTACTTTTCATTCTGAAATGCCTCAGTTTCTCTACTGACTGCTGCATTCCGTCAAAACGAGATTTGAACCTTTGGTTTACAAACTCACAATGATAGTATGTGGTAGAGAGAGAGAGAGAGAGAGGCGCAACTAAATGTGTGACATAAAATTTGACAGAAAACCTTGAATAGCAGGATTCGACAATAGTAACTATAAGCTGTATAACTTGAAAATGAAAGATGAAGTTACCAGTTGGACTTTATCAGATTTAGAACCAAGTGATGCACGCCGATTTGATTTATCACTTGAGCTCCCACGATCAGAATTTGGACCGGCTGCTGAGAAAAGACTCTCAAGTTCTGACATGTCAAACTCTGGAGCCCTAGCATATACAGAACAGAACAAACATGAATGCCTGTGAAACTGTATGGACGGGCATCTTGTCTTTTTCTTTTTCATGCAATATGTATTAATTGGCATAAAACATTGCTCATTAAATTAAAGAAACCAGAACTCTTATTAAAACAAATGAGAACAAAAAAACACCAAGGATGAGGATCTAGTACTTGGAAGCTTCATCAGTTCTTTGTGCCTCAGCCCACAAGCTTCCCTGCATTGCTCTTGTTAACTTTAACCAGTGCAATGGTTTTAGGGAAGTCTTCTTGGATGGAGCCGACTGCGCATTCCTTGGACTTGTAGTATGTGGTCCCCGCCCCTTTGCACTGAATGGAGCATTAAGAGGAGGTGCTGGAGTCGGAGGTCTAACAGAAGTACTAGACACATTATTGCCTACAGATAGTGATGTTGGAGAAGCACCACCAACTTTTGGAACCCCTCTGGCAAAAGGTGCTGGAGGAGGAGGCATAGGAGGATGTGGAGAAATTTGAGATGTTGGTCCACTAGGATTTTTTGATGCAGAACTGGGTGGAGGGGGTGGTGGTGGGGCTGAAGCTGCAATTTTAGAACTTGGGGAACTCAATGGAGGAGGTGGAGGAGGAGGAGGTCTAGCTGTAACAGAGGGCTTGTTTGTAGGCGGAGGAGGCGGAGGTGGAGGAGGAGTTGATGAAGCAGCAACAGGTG
>MVGT01002161.1:89514-99580 GCA_002174775.1 Macleaya cordata | reverse complement strand
GGAAAGTGTTGCAACTGATCTGAACCCAGTTTTGAAGCTGGAGTATGATGAGGTGGTGGTGGTGGTGGAGGAGGAGGAGCAGCAGCAGCAGGAGGGGAACTAGAAGTTATTGACTTCGGAGCCACCAAAAGTGGCCGCATTGTCGAAATAGGTGCTGGTGCTGGTGGCAGTGTTGGTGCTGGTGGAACTGAAACAATACTTGAGCCCTTCGGTTTCGGAAGAGGGGTAGAAGGAGAAGGGGAAGGTGGAGCAGTAACTGGATGAGGAACATCTGTACTTCCATATGAAGCGTGATCATGCAAGAGAGCTGTAATGCCAAGAGCTGAGGGTGCACTTTGATATCTTGACGTAGTCACAGGTGAACTTTGAAGAGAATTACTTTCCGAAACTGGACAGGACAGAGAAGAGTGAGGTATCCGTTGTGAAATGATCTTAGGTTGAGTGGGTCGTTGAAGTCCAACCTGCACCTCTTGGGGTTGAACCGTCTTTTTGGTCAAAGTTGATTCTGGAGATGGTTTTAAGGAAGGCCCAGGCTGTCTGTCCAGATCCATGGATGTGGAACTCTTGATGTTATTTAACAATGCAGGCTTCAATTTCTCTTGAACTTTATCAGGGCTCATGTCTGGCAACAGAGCATCAGTATTTTTCTTTTGGAGAGCACCAGGATCCAACTTCTCTTGGAGAATATTTGATGCTGTTATTTTCTGAAGCACATTTAGAGCAACATCTGCCTTTGGATCTAGCCAATCCACACTGCTAAAGATCTCTTGAACTTTAGAAAACGCCTCCATTGGAAGGCCATCCTTCTCATCGTAAGAAGGCAACTCCACCGTAATAAGAGAAGCACCAGTATCCATCTCCGAGAGTAGAACCTTCGCCCATATAAAAAATAGAATTTGCTCCTCATTAACAATAAAAATTAATAAAGAAGATATAAAAATAAAACAGAAAAAAGTTTACTGGAGAGGTAAGCCCATTCAAGTGATAAATAGAGATTCATACTTCTGCTCTAAAATTCTTCGGAAATCGATCCTTTGCGTTCCATAAGATGTCAATTTCATCACGGTTAAGCATCAAAATATTTGATCTAATGAAAGCTGTATTGAACATGACCCTGAACATCATCTCTTCACGTTCCAGATCTTCATCCAAGCTAATGCACTCCAGCACAACATCACCTTGAATATGACAGTTGATGTCAATTTTAACTAGCTCGCAATCTGCCTGCAAAAAAAATTTAAGGGTTTCACAATGGTCCAACAAACTGATTGAGATAATTATACAAATCGGTTTAAGAAAAACTGCAAATGCACTTTTACACTACAGAAATTTTGATACAAAAAAATAAAAATAAAGCCTTCACTAAAAGTATTTCCCATCCTCTATAAGTAACCATCAGGTAACAGGAAAGTTCCTGCTGTAAATCAAGAGATATATGAGAGAAGCTCATTCTGAACATTAAAGCTTTGATTTTTATATGGGCTTCTCCGAACAGGCTTTTTGCGGGGGTCCGGTGTCAAGATTTCATGTTTTTTTGGGATTCTCTACTCCAGTGATATGCTGATATGTCAGGCGGGAGGGTTTTTTGGGATGGCCAGCCTGTTGGCCTGTCCTAGTATAGTATTTTACTGATTCATGCATGCATTATATTTCATTTTCCATACTTGTAAATTTTTTGGCCTTATGGCACATATCAATAAAATTTGAAATTCCCCTAAAAAATAAGAGGGTAGGGGGAGAAGGAAGGATCAATAAGGAGGAAAAAAAAACTCGGTGTTGTTTGAAGAAGATTTGAAGATTGAAGATGATGTTGTAGGCAAACAAAAGTTATTGAACAAACCAAAAAGATTTTCATTCTAGTCCACCAAGAATTAGGAGGAATAACAAACTTTTGAAAAGAAAAAAAATGCACGAGTAAAGATAGAGTTGGTGTGTCACCTGCTTGTAAAGACGAACAGTTTTGCTTTTCTTCGGTGTCGAGAACAGAACTTTGGGAGTCCTATCAGCAGCAATGAACGGATCTGGTCCATATATCCTAAATATGGGCCGGCAACCTCCCTCCCCATCAAAGTCGGGAAGAATTCTAAGAATTATGCAGTCCAATGTAAGTGCCCTGTCTAAAGGGGGCCATTCCAAGCCCACATTCCTCCTTGAGACGTAATGTAGGTACCTCAGCTGTGAAGGCAACGGATCTAGTGGTGATAGCAACTGCATAAGTTCGCGAGGAGCTTGCTTGTAGATCATATCCAAGGTTTTCAGCTCCCCACTGTACTGCTTCCGATAAATCAAGAGCGCAGCCAGCATGAAAGCCAAAACGGGCCACCCACCTCGTTCACAATGCATCAACAGCACATTCTGATGCCCAAGTGAAAGCCAGCTTTCACTTGATCTCAAAAAATGATGAATCACCTCCATTGTGAGTAAAGGGCAACCTTCGTAGTGCCGAGGATAGTCCATCACAGTCATATCATACTCGGATAAAATGCTTGCAATCTGGCTTTGCCTCTCTCCTTCCCGGAAGTTGAAAACCATGAAAGAAGCTTCAGGGAGGTGTTCACGGAGTTGACCTACTATGCCTCCCATGTAAACTTTATAGTTGTCTTCTTCCAAGACATCCGTAGAAAAGCAGCAATCGAACACTATATGAAGTAATTAAACCATCAATCATACAGGAATGCTTTTATGTAAATAATGCATAGCTAGATTCCCTTTTCTCTCAAGTTAAACTATTCATTATGAATCACATATCCAAATCCTAGAATCAAAGCAGAAGTGTTAAAAATAATTCTGTGAAAATAGAAACCAGCAATATCAAGTATATATTGATGACATCCTCATGATTGGGATAAAAATTATAGATTTAAAGACTTTGTCTTAAAGTGGGGCGCTTTGTTGGAATCTCTGTAGCTTTTTGTTTTGGTGTAGTTGTAGGCCTTTCGGCCATTTTGTCTCTCTTTGATTCCTTTTACTAAAATCATTTTTGCCTTCCCTCAAAAACTATATATTGATGACATCCAAAATGAAGTCATGTATATTTGCTTTTCCCAATGAGTAGGCTGCCCCATTGGAACTCTTGTCTATACATGTGATCATCTACATAACGAGGAGAGACTCTAAGAACTAACATTGTTTGACACAGTGTAATGCTCATGTGTCAGACTCATGTTGACTGTTGACATGCATTTTCAAGCAAATCTTGATCTATTCAAATACTTTATTTTCAACTGGTCTTTTAAAAACTGTCGATATACTTTACTTTCAAATGGTGATACTTAATCCATGATGAATATATTTGAGGATAAACCTTTGAGCACATTTTTTTATCAATGTCAAAACACCGATGATACATAGAGACATTATAAGAAAATAACCCTAAAGGTGAGGTTAGATAAAAGCTTCATCTCCTCTTTGGCTTTTCAAAGCAAAGTGGTTAGACGGTAACAAGGTCTAGTTAGAAAAAAATATATATCTATATTTCTTGCACAATATAAATCATCCTCAACATGTAGATCATCCTAGTATATTTTTAACCCAATTAGAAAATGACTTTAATGTTAGCTTTTTGAACCAATCATCCACTTTTTCCGTTAATTTTCAACCAAATTTTTAAGATATCACTTCAAAAGAGCAAATCATTCCTCAGTAAGTTAATATCTTAACGTTAATGCCAAAATATTCCTATTCTTATACAACACATCAGGACCCAACACTGAAGCGGATGTAACTAGGATATTTTCTTCCTAGCTCAAAATCAGCTCAATCAAATACTTTATTAGCATTGATACTCCATGCAAGTCGTGTATTCGTCTAATGTGTTTAATAACTCTTCATACCCCAAAATAGTTAATATCAGTTTGTCGCCACAAAATAGTAAGTAGAATCAATAGTGTAAGTTGAATTTTTCTCACTACCAATCAAGCTATCAAATTAGAACTCTATGCAGAAACATGAACATTAGTTATGTGATTTTTTTCAAATAAATTGACACTGATTACATGAATATACAGGAGAAATTGTCACTAAATGTTCAATAGATTTACTTCAGCAGGAAATTCAATGCCAAATTAACCCAATGAAATTCGCGTGTATGTTGTTGGAAAAAAAAAATTCTACAGAATTCGAACACACATTCTCCTCTAAGCCACCAAAATTCGTGAAACAAAAAAACAATTAAAACGTACCGTAAACTCTCTCGGAGATCTCAAGAAGTCCATCTGGTGGTTTCCGGTAGAAGAATTTCCGAAACAACGCCATATTCGAGATCTAACCGATCCAACAACTTGAAACCCTAGACCAGCAACCACCACGATAATGAACTACCTCAAATAGGAGATCAGAAGAACGAGAGATTTGAATGAATCATCATCATCATCATCATCAACAACAACATGTGCTTCTGAGAATGGAGCGAGAGTGTAGATTCAGGAACCAGAGAGATAAAGATTTCGTTTCGTTCAATTCTCTTCTCCTTTACACTTTCTCTCACTACTTTTTTTTTTGTTTTTGTTTTTTTTTTTATTTGCTTCTCTGAGATGATGAGTTCGCTTTCAATGTGAGGAATCAAAACTGTTTGAATTGTTTTTAGGTCTTACGTTTTCAGGTAGTTGAAATGGGTTTGATTTAGTAATGGGGCTGGGATCTAACTAAATAAGAGGATCATCTCTCTCTTTCTCTCTCTAAAAAATCATCTCTTTCTCTCTCTAGCTTTTCTCTGTGTGTGTTTTGTTTTTGTTTTTTTCTCTCTTTTGTGTCTTTCTTTCTCTATATTTTGTTTATGCTTGTTTGTTGAAAAGCATGATGTCTGATATTTCTTTGGTCTCCACCAAAAGCTCAGATCGCTACTTACTAGCTTGGGCACGTGTGCTTCAGTAAGTAAGCACGACAAAAAGAGAAATGTACTTGTTCAATGAGGACATTTTAGTCATTTTCAATAATTAGGCAAAGTGTTTATTTGTGTTGATCACGTAAATCATAAAATTGACGAGGGAGGTTATTGCACCCCTCTTAGAACACCCCCTTATAATGCCCCCTCTTGTGGGGCCCATATGCGATGCATCTAGAGGATGATTTTTTTATGGGATGTTCTTCTCAATATGTATATCATCATAGTAAAAAATTAGTTCGTTTTAAAACTTTTAACCCCCTCAAATTACTTCTTAAAAATTGATAACTATTTGACCCATCAAATTGTTACAAAATACTTACTAATTTTCAAAGGTTAATTTGAAGGGTTTAGAAGTTTTAGAACGAACTGATTTTTTAATATGATGATATGCATATTGAGAAAAATATCCCACAAAAAAAATCAGCCCCTGGATGCATCGATATGGGCCCCACAGGAGGAGGCGTTATAAAGGGGCGTTCTAAGAGGGGGTGCAATAACCTCCCTCAACTAATAATAAATTAATTTTGAGGGAGGTTATTGTACCCTCTCTTAGAACGCCCCCTTATAACACCCCCTCTAGTTAGTTTAGTAATTGGATTTGTTTGGTCTTGAAGACTTGAAGTCAAAATATTGTGAAGTAACTATGCTTTTTCGACCTTATCTATTATTATTTTGGTCTGCAGGTGCTCACCAGAGTTTTTTAGGATGCTCTTAAAGGAGTTCTATAAAATGTTGGGAGATGGATAAGATTAGGGGGTGGACTAGATTGATTCAATTGGTTAGGAGAGTGAATTTAGTTTTACTTAAGGGATGGTCATCTAAAAATTGGTGAATATCTTTCCACCCAATCCCAAAAATCCTACAATCTTAAAAAAATACTCCAACAAAAAATACACCAACCATCCCCACATCCGACGACCACCACTCCTTGGGCGAAGCTAGGTTTTTTATATTGTAGGGGCTAAAATATGAAACAATTTTAAATTAAAACACAAGAAAATATATAAGTACATGAAACTACATTGCCATAAGAAAATAAAAGTACCGTATTCGAGACATAACAATATAGCAAATAAAAAAAATAAACATTTCCTAAAGCATTTCAACTCAATCATACATCAAAATAGGACTCGACATTCTTTCAAATCGCGAAAATCATATATGATTGATTCTAAGTTAAATTTTTCCAGTATTTCTTTTTTAATGCACACAATTAAAGAGTCTGTGAGAAATTCATCGTCTATTTTGTAGTGCCATAGCCCAAAATGATAGCTCTGTAGAGACTAAAAGAGTAAGCACAAGCACAATCACTCGGTAAATAAGTAAAAAATTTGATGATCTTATAGTCTTTACCAACCATTAACAATAAATCAGAAATAGTTGACAAAAAATAGTTGCTAATTCACTCTCTTGTAAGTGTCTTTGAGTCATACGGGACCAAAAGAATAGAAATTCTAGCCTTTTAGTCCTATTATACCTAAAGAATAGAAACCCTATAATACCAATGGGTAGGGCCACGTGTATTGGGTCTACTATCTAGAAATAGAGTTGGCAAATTTAGTAATTAATTTTTTTTTTAACTTGTACGTATATTTAGTAGTGTTTGATTGATATGTGAAAGTTGTAAGTAAATTACATAAATTAGGTAATAGGTCGTATAGAGCCAAATAAAATTTGAAGTGGGTTAAGTCATATTATTTAAGGACCAAGTAAAAACTTTTATATCTATTAATAAGGCCATTGAAAGTTAACTAAATTAAAATAAAGTATAATCTTAAAACGAATAAGAAGTAATTTCTAAAAATCTTGGGGGGCGCCATGGCACCCCTAGTCCCCTTAATAGCTCTGCCCCTGCACCATTTCACCGCCGACCACCACCACCACCACCACCTCCGACCACTCCCATCCACTACCATTTCTTCTTTTTTCTTCTTCTTTCTTCTTTCTTCTTTCTTCTTTCTTCTTCTTTCTTCGATCTTCTTCTTTCTTCTCCTGTTTTTTCCTCCCTCCATCTCTTCACCCGCCAGGTCATCTCCTCACCCTCACTCTCCTTAATATACAATATCCCACTTCTGGAGGGATTTCTTCACAAACTTGATTCAATTGAAAATAATTTCATAAATACCTTGCATCTGACGACTACTACTACTTAAATAATAACAAGTACAAACTGTATAACCATTAATGAGAGCACATATCATTCCCACTCTTTCTCTGCCCCCTCTTTCTACCCTTTCTCTCGCTCTCCCTCTATCTCTCTCTCTCTTTCTCTCTCTCTCTCTCTCTCACCTTCACGGCTTCACCTCTCCATATCTGGAATGTTTTTTTTTCCTGAAATGGCTGGTGGCGGTGGTAGTGGTTAACGATGGAGAAAGAAGGAAGAAGAAGTTGTCGGTGGTGGAGGTGACCGGCAATGGAGGTGAAGATGATGGTGATGTTGGTAAGGCGATGTGTACTATTTAATTTTAGTGGGGTAAATGCCTTAGTAAAATTAAGTATAATTTGGATGGGGGATTTTGGACTAAATGCCTATTTAACTTGTCCATCCCCCAAACATTTTGAGGAACTCTTTTTTTTATCAGCAACAAAAACTACTGTATTAAAGAGAAGAATGTACAGAAAGGCAACATACTTGAAAGAACTACCTCAAGGAGGTTCAAAGATAAAATGTTGCCACTGGCCAAAAATAACATCAAAATGAACATTTTTGAATAAATCCAAAAGAGACACCCAACGGAAGGCCGACATCTTAATATTAGCAATGATTCTGCCCATCTCATTTGTTTTCAAAAACCCGTCGATTCCTTTCAAAGGCACTCATATTTTATTTAGGAGAGCTTATGTCCAAATCCGACTTCCCAAAAAACACTTCGACAAAATAAGAGTGTGAATCGATCTTTAAGGACCGAATATCATGCTCTCCTAAAAGCAATGTGGGACTAATATCATTCACTACTATCACTACACCAGAATGGCATATTTGTAACGCATAAGTTTTTTGGATTGTAACTTTTATAACCATTATAATACTATTAATGGTTATAATTGTTACAACCTTACCATAATCGTTATAATAATTCTAATATTTTTTATATAAAATTTCTAATGTTTATAATCGTGATATAGAAATGTGGACCCTTAAAAAAAATTTAGGATGCGCGACCTACACAACTCCCGCTTCTTATTTCGTTCCGCGCCTTTACAACCTTTACCCTTCTTTCTTTTACAATCTGAGAGAGAAGAGAAAGTGAGAGTGAGAGTGAAGAGCTCTATTATCTTCAAAACCAACAAAACTTCTTTTGGAGTAGCAGAAGAATGGTGCTTAGACCTACAATCTATTATCTAGCTTGTTCTATTTGTGGCAGACGTTCTTCAGGTCAAAATTTAGGTCACATTGCAGAGAATTTCTAGATTTCCTATCGCTGATCACGAATAGAGATCTGGACAGGTTCGTTCATCGAAGTCTCTCTCTTTTTCTTTTTTGCTTTTGTGTTATTTCTCCGTTGAGATTTTTAGTTCCTCTGCAAATCTCAGGTAGCTTCTCTGTTGAGTTGTTTTGGTATCATCAATGGCGATGCAGCGGCTAGGTTTTGCACGAGATCTGATTTGAACCAGTGAGCTCAAGTTCTTTTGGGATGAAAGGTTAGGGTTAGAAAATCGATCTGCAAGAGCTTAGGGTTTTTTTTTTCGTTAGAACCAGTGAGAAGTTGGGGCTTTTGGTTTTGATCGAGTTTGCCTCTTTGGATTTAGACTTCACGATCTCGTGTAGACTCTCTCTTCTTCGTTATTAGACTTCACGATCTCGTGTAGACTCTTTCTTTTTCGTCTTCTAGGGTTTTGATTTTCACCTCATGAATGAATCCCATTTTTTGTTGAAATTGATCTTTTTTCCCTCTCAAATAGAGATACATAATTTATAGCGTTATGTTGAGATTCACATTTATTCTGTATGTGATTTCTTAGGGTTTTTTCTCCTTCTGTGTTAGTAACTTTGCACGCTTATTGAGCGTCCTGCTTTTGCCTTTAATCTAAGGTTACATACTTAAATACATACATAAGCACAAATTATATGGTGTTTATGCGTGACATGTTTCTGTTGTTATTTATAGTTTTGTTCCATAGCAGCATGAAACCATATCATATTGAACAGTTATTACTTTGTTTCGAGAACATTTTTTATTTTCTAACTGAACTTTTGGTTTGGTTTTGTTTTGTTATTGTGGTGATGGTAAACATGTATAATAAAATTGTTCTTACATACTTTGCATCACATTGCAATGAGGCATTGATTTCTTTCATCCTGAACTTCTATGCTTATATGGATGCTGATGATGTTCAAACATGTACTTCTTAACTGTTTCTTTACATCAAATTACTGTTAATGTTTTCTTTTGCAATTGCAGCATGTGACTGATTTGTCTGGAAGAGAAACCCTCGTTCGCATCACTGGTATTTGATACCTTCAATCCTTTCAAAAAAAATGTTATTTTCAATATTTAGTTTTTATCTTGGTTGCATAGCTCTTCCCATTAGTTGAAAAGTATTTAAGTGCAATGTTCATTATGATTTGGTCTATAAAGTTTCTGTTAAAGTAGGCACTATATATTGCAGAACAACCCTTCGTTAAAAATAAATAATTGCAGAATAATTGGTCAATTTGCTCTCTTGATGCATTGGCGTTAGTTAGCTAAAACTTCACGGTGAAATGCAGACAAGAAGTCGAAGTTTTCTACTCAAACTAAACTCCATTCTCTAATCACAAAGAAATTATTGCTGTCCTTTTTATTCTAGTATGAGGAGCATTGTTTGAGGTTGTTCCCTTTTGTGTTTCATGTTCGTAGAATCATATTTTTGAAATATGCTCCCTATGATCTTTCATCTCTCCTTTTAATAGAAGGCTTTCTTTGTGAACATGTACAACATTGATGTTTTGGTCCAATCTGCAACAATTGCTATCATGGGATATTTCTTCATCATTAATTTTAGGGGATTTTGGCAAAAAACCCCTACTTGGAAAACGTTTTAGGATTTAGCCCAACAAACGTTTTCTTTTAGTCTAAGGCCCAAGAGGGTTTCAGTCAGAGGGTTTCAGTGTGTGTAATTTATAGGAAGAGGGTTTCAGTGAAACCCTCTCCGAGAGGGTTTCAGTCAGTTATCCTTGGGCCTTAGACTAAAAGAAAA
>MVGT01002161.1:62744-84743 GCA_002174775.1 Macleaya cordata | reverse complement strand
TTTCGTTGGGCCTAACCATATTTAGAGGTGATTAAAGTTCTGACGAACTAGATTAGCTTAACTCTGATGTAGGTTTATAAAACCTTGTTTAGGTATTTAGTACTCATTAATCACCTCTTGTAGTAAGCCTAACGCCTCGAGATGCGACTCAATTTCTTAGAGATTTTGAGTTTCGAATTGGGGCGTTACAGAAGGAATTGCTGAAAGACTTAGGGATGGAAGCAAAGTGCATTCATGCATGTCAATATCATTGTATCTTATATTATAAGGAATATGAAAATGCAACGATTTGTCCCGTGTGTGGAACACCAAGATATAAAGTTAAAGAGGGGAAATCGGGGAAAAAGGAAACAAAGGAGCCCTGCAAAGTGTTAAGATATTTCCCTTTAGGTCCAAGACTAAAGAGATTGTATACGATACCTTGGATAGCGCACGACATGACATGGCACCATCGGGCAACAGTTTTATCTACTTCTATGCACCATCCAATTGATTTGGCTCAATGGGATGCAATAAAATGAAGTGGCCAAAGTTTGCTAACGAGGAAAGGAACGTTTGGCTTGGAATTGCAACAGATGGATTCAATTCCCGTGGTATTCAGTCTTGTGGCTACAGTTGTTGGCCTGTCATCATGGTGCCTTATAATCTACCACCTTCATTGTGTATGAAATCAGAGTTTCAAATGATGTCTTTGTTGATACCTGGGCCAAAGGCCCCAGGTCAAGACATTGATGTGTTCCTCCAGCCTCTACTAGATGAACTTAAGCAACTATAGAACATCATGCAGTATTGACGGGATAATTACACATGTTACAAGTGTAAAATGGATCAGACTGGGTCTGAGGCACTCGTAGGGTTGATGGCCAAGTACTGCCTGTTGGGTGTTCTTGGGCCTCTCTCAACCCCAAAAGCTAGCTCAAGAGGTGAGGCTTTCCCTCACACGTATAAACTAACAACCAACCCCTTCCACAACTGAAGTGGGATAAACTCCAACTATATCCCCCTCATACATCGGGCCTTGGGTCGGAAGCATAACAACCCATTTTTTCTCCCGGATACTTATTGGGCCAAGACTGTTGGTAACATTGGGCTCTGATACTAGTGTTGTGCAATTGAAGTACCATCCTTGGAAGTTAGTTTCCCAAGCTTCCGAAACAAAAAAGCTTAGTTTCCGGCAGTTTTTCGATCATACAACTCTTCAAATTTCTTCCAAAGTTCATAAACTTTATTTTCTTCTGATGCATGATGAAAAACACATTCATCTAACCATTGTCGGATAAATCCTACAGTTTTTCGATTCAAGATTCTCCAATCTTCATCACTCATTTTTTCAGGTTTAACACCGTTATTTTCAATCGGTGAATACAGATCCTTGCAATATAGTAAGTCCTCCATTTTTGCTTTCCAGATCATATAATTTCCCCCATTCAAATAAACCATGCGATTAGTGTTTACATCCATGATTGTACACGATAAATTTAACCATTGTGCTCTGATACCACTTGTTGGGAAATAAATCCCACTACCCTGTGCACAATGTCAATGGAGCAAATACTACAACCACTAGTCACAAAATATATGAGCTGGAAATTAAATGAAACATACAAATAATGATACAACAAGATTTTTACGTGAAAAACCTCTTCAATGTGAAGAGTAAAAACTATGGGACCTAGTCCAGAAATCTTCCACTATGATAATAATGGGGTTACAAGTTTCTCCCTAAAACAATAGGGGTTCCAATCATCAAGATGTACAATAACACTTGGTTAACAATAATCTTTACCAAATTGACAGATATCACAAGATCTTTACCCTAAGGTAGATTTCATACTAACAACAAGAGTGTAGAGATTTGCTCACCAATCTAAGGTTTGAATAAACCCTAGAAAATACCAATCTTGTGTGAAGAAGATGATGGCTACAAGAGCTTGCAGATGACGTCGTCACAGGCTCGCACGGAAAATGGATTGGCAACTCCTCCTTCTTCACGAACTCTCTATTTCGTCTGTTATCTCTATGTCTCTCTCTCTCTCTCTATCTCTCCTATCTATCTTCTGCGTTGAAATGAGAGGGTTAGATAGAAAACCCCAAAACAGAATCCATTATTCACGGATCTGTTTTGTTTCTCCCAAAAAAAGATAAGCTTGTCCCCCTTAAAATATAAAAGGGGGGACAAACATGCTATGTTGGTGGGTCCCCCCCATATGGAGGGACTTCCCAACAATCTCCGCCTCCCGAATTATGAGGAGGGATCCACCATTCCCAAACCTGCAATGCTGTTACAGTACTCATGCTTGCCTTTGGGTAACCCTTTTGTCATCATATCTGAACCATTGTCATCAGTATGGATCTTCTCAATCTATAAAACCTTCTCTTCAAGAACATCTTGAATCCACTGATATCTCACATTAATATGCTTGGACTTAGAATGAAAACTTGAATTCTTGCTGAGATGAATTGCACTCTTACTATCACAGTGAATGATATACTTATCTTGTGTTACACCAAGTTCTGCAAATAGTCTCTTCATCTATATCATCTCTTCGCAACACTCTGTAATTGCAATGTACTCTGCCTCTGTAGTAGATAAAGCAACACACTTCTGCAATTTAGATTGCCATGACACAGCTCCCCCTGCTAAAGTAAACAGGTAACCTGATGTAAACTTTTGGGAGTCAACATCTCCTGCCATATCTGCATCTGTGTAACCCTCTAATACTGGTTTTCCACCACCAAAACACAAATAAGTTTTCGACGTTCCTCTAAGATACCTTAGAATCCATTTCACTACTTTCCAATGTTCATTGCCTAGTGGTTAGTTTATAAGTGTGAGGGAAAGCCTCACCTCTTGAGCTAGCTTTTGGGGTTGAGGGAGGCCCAAGACTCAAAATGGTCCATCAGTCTTTTGATACGGCTCTCTTGTAACATTTTTATGTGAAAAAGATAGAACTTGGTATGATTAATCTATTTTTATGCGAAAATATTTAAACACCTTTGTAACATTTAAATTGTTCTTACAGTCTTGACGTTAACTATGATGCAAATACTACTTTGCTAATAACTATGCAAATAGTACTTATTTGCATTGTGATCACCATGTTTCATAATCTTAAGGCTATGCAACTGGTAATTTGCATAGAACATAGATAGTCTAGTGACAGACTATCTGACTAAGGCTCTGCTTGGTATGCAAGGAAAATTCGCATCTGCAGTTATTCACGGTTAAATTGATAAAACAGCTGCTTGGTATAGTATTTCTCTGCTAGTTCAGATACCTATGGCCTTGTTTGTCCATGCAAACTACCACTACTACAGTTGTGGTAATTTGCATTCTGCAAATTTTTCTTACATACCAAACAGGGCCTAAGACTCCAACAACTCAAGCAATGACTCTAGCACTTAGGTGAGGACTCCGATGAGTATTATTCGGTGATAGACCAAACCTTACCCCTCTTCCTTTTATAATAGTACTAATGATAAGCACACGTATAAGTTGTTTAATTAGTGATCATTAATATTTGATATCTATAATTTTCTTAAAAAAAAGAAGGATATATCTAAATCTAGGGATCAAGAACATATCTTGGACACACTGAGTCTTTAATGTTAAAGTTTCAGACCCAAGAGCCCGAGAGGACCGAGACTTAATATTAAAGCTCAGCTCTGCAAGTCCGAGCCCAACACTTGGCTGTGACAGACTGAGACTCAACATTAAACCTCGATTATGATAGGCCGAGACTGAGTCTTGATTATATGACTCCCGAGTGTCAGCACGAACGATGGCAGTTCTAAGTTTGATTTGTTGATCGGTAAAAACGAAAAATAAAAAACACATCAAAATGGTCCACAAGCAATTTAATGAAGTACCGTCAGACAAAAACAAGCAAATACTGTAGATTAATGAAGAAAAATCGACACTTGGAGAGGAGGTAAATTTATGTATTTGTCCTAGCTGTCATTGTTTCTTCCTTCTAGACTCTAAAACACACAAAACCCTCTCGATTTCTCCAATGAAATGGGAAAAAAGTTGTCGAACTCTAGGGTTCGAAATGGGTTAAAAAGAGAGATGGAAACTCAATTTGTGTTTTAAATTTTTTTTGAATGTGTGGAGATAGAAGTGATAAAAAATGGATTACCCGTAAGTATAGGATAAAAGTGGTAAAAAAAGTGAGTTCATTCTTTAACGACAGTCTTCATATATTATGTTTTTCTCATAGCTATATATGTTTGCATGACTGACACAATAAGTATAATTGAATTATATATAACTGGCTAATGTTGGTTCATTGAATTCGGTTTCTTCAAAAAATGAAAAAAAAAAAATGCTACTCAGCCCATCAAAATCATCCTGCCTTGACTCAGTTGATATTGGGTACTTGGTAGGGAAATCACTCAGTTTCTACGAGTTGACTTGGTATGGATGGAGATGATCCCCAACTGTAAGTCTAAATCTAAAATGATAATGATAACCACAAATCTCTCAATTTTAATTATTTAATGCTTATAAAAAATAACTTAAAATAAAATAAAATTTAAAAGACAAGATTTAGGATTTGCTTTAGAAAGTAAGAGCAAAAGAATTGAAGATCTGGTCCCCAATAAATCCATTTTTTTATTAAGTGGGTACCTAAATCTTGTTGGTTGTTGTCATGAACTACCTACCTGTGTGAAAAGAGTTCCTTTTGTCTTTCTATAATTTCTTTCTAGCTTATATATATGTTCATGTTGGACCAAATTCCCTTTCAAAAAAGAATGTTGAATAAATTGATGGGGGTCTAGTAGTTATTTATGAAGGAAAAAGTAACTTTAGATCTAGGTTTAGTAGAGAGTACTAAATATTGTTTTCTCCTTATTAATTTATTTTGAATTTTCTTCTATAGTGGACCAATTACATGGAATATCCAATATTCTAAAAAGAAAAAATTCAAAATTGTATCAATAAAAGTTTTACTGCTATATTATATGTTTGAAAATGACAATAAATATATATTTTCTTTATTAGATGCAAAACATTTTCAGATTTAATGGTTGGTTAATCAACTCTCTTTTCCCCTCCCTCAAAAACAATAAAAAAATGAAAAAAACTCTTCTCCCCCTACCAACACATATCTTGGCGAAATGTTCGGGCCATTATTATTGAAAAGATTGTGGGTTAGGTCTTAGATGAATTACCTACTAATTATATTGGAAAACATTCTCCGCTTGGTATCGGGGGAATTTTGCGAAAATTCGCAGCTAAAAATTTTATTAGTTTTGCTTTGATTATTGATATATAAGTGTAATCATTACACTAAATTGTAGTGGCCTCCCACATAAATTTGATGAAATAGAGTGTTAATAAATGCAGTCATTTTTATGGCTACAAATATTCACAACCTATTTTACTAAATTTGTATGGGGGACCATTACAATTTAGCGTAATGATTGCGCTTATCTACCAAATCAAGGCATATACAATAGTATTTTGGGCTGCGAATTTTCACAAAAAATTCTTCGGATATCAAACACACCCAGATGATTTTGCACCACATAGGTGTGTTTGAGTAATCCCGGTTTATAGTTCTTCCTTCATGATTGTGTAAGGCCAAGTCTTGTTGCACCTCTAATTTCTCAAAACGTCTCCCATTTATTATTTTCCTTTGCATACATTAGTCTGTTGGACTCACATAGAATGATTTAAGAGTTGATTTTTTTATTTTTCTTCTAAGGATGGTCTCTTCAACTTGTAGATCATGCTCACAATAATTCACATCGTTTAAATAATTTTAACCCCATTTAAAGTTAACCTAGAATTTTATTAAAAATCATCTAACAAAAATCTAATTTTTAGTGGCGTTAAAAGTTTTATACTAATGTGACTTGTTGTGAAGATGATTGATATAGAGAGAAAATCGTCCTCATAAAAAATCAACTGTTATATCATTTTTATGTGGGCTCATAGACTAGTGTAAACGAAGTGTAAAAATAAATAAGATATTAATAAATAAAAATTGAGAAATTTTGAGAAAAAGGGAGTGCAACAAGGTTTGGCCTTGTCTAATTAATGCAACCCACAACTATGAGATGTATGGGGTTCACTTCGGCTTTGCTTGGTACACCATGAATATTTACAAATGCGAAAATTCATTGTTCATCATGTGTTTGTAGGTGATTGATGAGGGCATCTAATAGTAAATATTTGGTGGGATTTGCAATGAGCTTACAAAATAAACAATTTAAAAAATTTTATTTATTTATTTTTTAATTTATAGAATTTTAATTAGCACCTACAAGAACCGTGAATTTTTGCATTTGCGAATATTCACGGTGTACCAAGCAGAGCCTTCATTATTTGTTTATGAGTTGAGCTTGGCTACCAAGTTTATTTAGCAAAGATATTGTATATATATATAAAGACGATCCAATGACTAATTTTGGACGAAGAGATGAAGTTGTTCACCATGCAGATCATCTTGAACGAAAATTACATTAGCCTAAAACTTCCAACCCTTTTGAAAGTTTGATGACTTTTACAAATATCGTTAATTTCAAATCAACAATTATCAGAATATTATCTACGAATGTCAACTAGGTAGGTTCGGGTTCAGTAATTGAACTATCCATACATATTATAAGCTCTGGTTATTATTGATTCCCAAATAAGTATTAACCGGAACCAATTAAATCTATTTTTGGTTCCGATGAGTTCTTGCCTCTTGGGCATTTCAATTTCGATTCTTCATGCATTAATTTACTAAAAAAATGTCTCAAAGTTGTAGTAAATTTAAATTGAAAAATTTAAACATTTATAAACCAATTTTGGATCCTATCGATTGGATACCAACGTATCCAGAATCTGAATAACTTATAAACTCATAATTCTAACGGTTCAGATTACTATCTATTCTTATTCCGTTATAGTGTAATAAGTGGAACCAGGACTGGGAAATCGAGTCCGATTCAATCGATTCTCAAATAAACCTACAGATGGGACCCATGAAAACATGAAATTGGGCAAGTTTCGTGGAACAACCAAAAATCTGTTTTCTATTTACAGTTTGTTCACATGACAAAAGTGTGATAAATAATTAATTTTCAAAGTGATTTCGTATTTCATTGTACTCCAAGAAATATACTTCCGCAAAATTCTTAGAAATGAATGTACTTGTGTAGAAAACACATTCTTGCAATCAAACACAGACTACTGAATTATTTTCTATCGGTTCTGGTTCTGGTATTGAAATATGTAGAACCGGAACCCGAGAACGGTTCGGTTCCGGTTTGGTAATTTTTTTTTCCTTATTTAGAACTTTGGAAGTCTATCTCTTCTTCCTCTTTTCTCAGTTTCAGCCTTAAAAAAACTCCACTTGGGAGTTGGAGCCTTGGAAGGGGGGCCTCTTGAACTGAGCTTCCATTTCTGCATTTCTGCTCATGGCTTCTTGCAGACTTGCAGATTCCAGCTACTGTTTCTCGGTCAAACCACCTCTCTCTCTCTCTCTACATTTCTCTCTCTTTCTCTACATTTCTCTCTCTCTCTCTCTCTCTCTCTCTCAATTTGCTTCTTGTAAACCACTAATTAGTTCGTATTGATTCAATTTTCAGGGCCCCCATCAAAGACCAGTTCGTAATAATAAATTTTCTGGACGAATTTCTCCGGGTATGTTTTATATTTCGAATTCAAGAACGAAATTGTTTCTGTTCCGTTTGTTTCACTCGCATAATCGCATGAGTTTCAACTTGTTAAGCTCAGTTGGTTAATAATGTCACAAGTTTTTCAGGTTAAATACACCCCCAAAGTATAAATGAAAAAAAAAAAGAAAAAAGAATACCATTATCAAGATTTAAATTTTTGAAAACTTCAATTTCTGTTCCCAACCTGATCATTAATTTCCCCCAAATTCTTTTTTTGATTTACACATTTCATCCCATTCAGCAATTAAATAAACACCCTAAGTTGCTTACTTATAGACAATGTTATCACAATCAATTTGTATTTTAACAAAAGGAGCACAATTTCTTATGACTTAAGTTGAGTCAAAATTCAAATTTGTTGGACAGTAAGATTAATAAATTGTTTGCTTTTGAATTTAGTAATATGCCTTACTACTCCATGGTGCTGCATTCATGTAATTGGTACAGGCTATCACAAAATTTCAGAAAAATCTTATTTCATACAAATTTACCTTCAACTATGACTTAATGATTTTAGTGTTATTAGTGTATACGAATAAATTCCTTCTATATTTATATCTTGTATGAATTTAAGTAGTTTTAAAAGACAAATCAGTGTAAGAACGTGTAGACATATTGGGTTTGCAGCATTCAATGTGTTTGATGTTTTGTATCCTCCCCTCAAAAAATGTATTGTATCCTTGTGGTACATCAATACACGTTTCTTTGTCCTTGTTCCATAAATTAGTTTCTCGTTGAGTTAAAAAAGTTTTTGTTTCTCATCAACAATCTCAATTCTTCTCATCCACCTTAGGTGAAGTCAGTTAACATGTAAGAGGACCTCATCTTTCTTTTTCTTGTAAGAGCTTAATGTTTGGGGAAAAATAAATGAATACAAACGTAGCTTTAATTTTTTTTCACCTAATATGTTCTAATGTTTTTATTCAATTACAAATTTTGATTAGTAAGTCTTACTCATATTATTGTTTTTTTTCTTTTTTTTTTTTTACCTCAAAAGATTTAGTTTTAAAATAAAACCATTTTGGGTTACTTTTGGGTTGAAGCATAAGATGGTACTTGGTGAATTATAGGATTCTAATAACACTACTTGGAAACGTTTTATACTGTAGTGAAGTTTTTAAACATTTGGCTAGTCAATGTCAAAAGTTCTGAGTTTTTGTATTGATTGCATTTTTTAAAATTTTTTATGCTAAGTGTGCAGATTTTATTTATTACATTATTTAAGGCACAAAGTATGTAACTTAAAGCAGCTTTCTGCATCTGAGAAGTTGCAGGTTTGATTCCAGTACTTGGAAGAAGGAAGGAAAAACTTTTTGAAATGTGCTTGTTCATACCAGTTTCCTTTTGAGTTTCACAAAATCGGTTATATCATGCATTTAGAAAGCAATTTTGTGCTATTAACTGTCAATACTTATCATAGCGGTCTCCAGTCTCACTCTTTATCTCTAGGGGCCCTGATAATAAGTCTAATGATAGACAGGCATTTGTTATCTGAAGTTCGGGAAACTTCCCCACCTTGGGATCAAGCATCAGCAATGTGTATCTCAGAAGAAGAAGACTAAAACCATACAGGCTGTGGCAATCCCAGTTCCACCGACTGCAGTAGACAGTGCGGAGTGTAGAAGGCAGTTATGTGAAAGCTATGGATTTACTCAAATTGGGGAGCCACTTCCTGATAATATTACATTGAAGGATATCATTGAAACCCTTCCCAAGAAGGTATTCCTCCCTAAGATATGTCACATAAGTGAACAGTGAGTCATGCTAACACATGGAGCTCCTTCTTGATCTACTCTTTGCCACACACATAGCTTTCATGTTAAGGGTTGGGATCCACTACCTAGAAGAGCTCTGCAGCTATAAATTGACCTCAGAGGGTGACCCTAATCATCAGATCAGTGCCTCATACTATTCTGATTCTTATCGGATGATTAGATCATACCATTGGATCAGTTTTGTCCATTGAGTAGTGTTTTTATGAGCTTCTCAACAATTTTGCTTTTTTTCATTCATAAGACACTCTGTGAAGTTGGTGTCACTGTCCTGGTCTAAGTACTACAACTACCATTCATAATAGAATATCCTCGTGTATTTGTTGCATCATCTGTCATATATCTCAAACTTGCTGTATAGGTTTTTGAGATTGATGATGTGAAAGCTTGGAAGACAGTTTTAATATCCGCCACTTCTTATGCATTGGGAATTTTGATGATCTCAAAAGCTCCATGGTATCTACTTCCTCTGGCTTGGGCATGGACAGGGACTGCAGTAACGGGGGTCAGTATTATATTTTTCTGCTTCTCTTTCCAATACTTCCTTTTCCCATGCAATTTGTCTGGTTCTGCTTCCAAGAACTTACTTCTTTTGTTTTTTCTTTGCTGAAGTTCTTTGTGATAGGCCATGATTGTGCTCACAAATCATTTTCGAGGAACAAACTAGTGGAGGACATTGTTGGAACTCTCGCCTTTTTGCCCCTAATATACCCATATGAACCTTGGCGATTTAAGCATGATCGCCATCATGCAAAAACGAACATGTCAGTCTTCTGTTCCCTTCTATTCAATTATTTCTACACTGATGTTTATTTCCTACCAAATCTGTAGAATATGATCTGAAGGAATATGCAGTTAGAATGCCAGCACATCTTACTTCCGTTCACTCTCACTTATTCCCTGCGCATTGCACTTGTGTTGGAGGAAGCGACAAGTCCGAATGAGGATATTTCTGAGTTCAAATTTGTTTTCATAATTAAGCTTTTGGAATGGTAGGAGCGTTTTCCCGGAGACAATAAAAAATCTACTGGTTTAGTAATTTGGACATCTATGGGCTATACATTTTACTGCATATACTTCTAATTAGTCCCTTCTGTCCAAACCTCATATTCTTGGAGGAGAATGAATGGGGTGGATAATCAAAGATTGAGGATGCTCCAACATGTATTAGATCTTTCTTTTAGGTTAATATGCACCAACCTCCATCACGGAGGAGATTTTGGGAAAGAGAATTATGAAAATGAAAAAAAGAAAGAGGACAAAAAACAGTGAAATAAAGGGAGATGAAAGTAAGAGTAAAGAAATGTAAATAGAAAGAAATGGCTTTCTGCCAACATTCTGGGTGGTCTCACCTCACACTTCATATTGTTGTGGCACTTCTCCAGGATTCATATAAGGCTTCAGTATAAGAAAATTTCATTTTCCATTGAAATATCAGGCTCCAATTTTTCTAATTATTTTTTTCAGAATTGCATTTAAGTGATCATATTGTTGTTATTTCTTTCCCCTAGACTTGGAAAGTTTGCACTAGAAATTCTCTTGCTGCCTGCTCTAGAGAACTAGTACATAAAATACCAAAAGTTTCCAATTTCTGTATATAATGTCTTGTTTCTCCCAAATTACTCATTTGGATAAAATTATTAGATCTTAGCATGTTTTTTTGTGAACTTGGTGAGTGTAACTATGCACATACATTTTTGCCCATAATTGTTATGCGTAAAATAATTAATGTTAGGTATACATTGTGTTTCCTCCATTTTCTGGTTTACTTACTAATTAACTGCTTTGGGGTCTGGAAAACTTCCAATACCTACCAGGTTTCTTAAATTGAAAAATACACCCATTCCTTTTAGACTAAGGTGCTATTAGATTCTTCCTAGATTATACTCAAAGCATTACCCGTGATTTTCCTAGTCAGAAATTTGTTCTCTTAGAACAACCTTGGTGTGTATATTAGGTATTCCTTTGGTTTTGAGAATTTAGCTTAATGTATTAACAAAGATCTCCAAAACAAGGTCTAATATGGATCAGTTTTTTTAGCTATGTAAAGTCACCATTTTCTAAAAAATTCCATATCAGAATGCAGTGATGTATTCATGTGTCAGAGACATGCCAAGTCCCCATTTCAGATTATCTTAGTTCATCCAAATATTTTGCATTGCAGCTATTATTCACATTCATGTTCTTCAACTTATCTGAATACAATTTGTATTTAGTGTATACTTGATGTGGACTAAATTATTTTAAAAGCCAAACCTTCCAACACGCATGGGAGAAAATGTGCAGAAGCATCTATGAATTTGGTTTGTGGGGGTCGGTGTGTCTAACACTTCATACCCATGTTGATACTTCCATGTGTCCATTTCCTTTTGCCGTTTATCAATTTACATCTGTCGTCCCATGAAAGAAAAACAATATTGATTTCTTTTTGATATAACATATGAAGCAGCTCTTAATCCAGTGACAATTTTTTGTTCTTATCTGATGGAAACTGGAATGATCACTTCCTTCTGATTCATGTGTCTTTTAGGGCTCCTCTTTTATTTTGGTCTCTTTGCATTTTTGGTCATGAAAATTGTTCTTCTCTTCCATTTCTCATTCAGGTTGGTTGAAGATACGGCCTGGCAGCCTGTTTGGAAAGAAGAGTTTGATTCAGTCCCAGCTTTGCGGAAGGCAATTATATTTGGATATGGTCCTTTTCGAACTTGGATGTCAATTGCTCACTGGTATGATACCAAAAACCCACAATATGAAGTCACAAGGATTTTAGTGTACTCTCATGGTTTTCAAACTGCTGATTTCGATGCTTCTTTGAATTTTAAGTATTCCCATTTTATATTCATGTCTCTGATAAATAGGTTGATCATGCACTTCGATTTGAAGAGGTTCAGATCAAATGAAGTTAAAAGGGTGCAGATAAGTTTGACTTGCGTGTTTGCATTCATTGCAATTGGATGGCCGCTGATTGTCTGGAAGACAGGGCTCATTGGATGGATTAAGTTCTGGTTGATGCCATGGCTGGGATACCACTTTTGGGTAAACACAACTTGATCTCTTGTTATATTTGGAATTTTGAGTTTGATTCAACATGGAACAATCTTGGTTTGTCTGTGATTCCTATGTCGATCAATCTTGGTCCTGTGACCATTTTTTACCTTATCTGTGAATTGTAGATGAGTACTTTCACGATGGTACATCACACGGCTCCTCACATACCATTTAAATCTTCAGACGAGTGGAATGCAGCTCAGGCACAGTTAAATGGGACAGTTCATTGCGACTATCCTCGTTGGTAATGCTTAGCATCATAAATGAATGAGAATTGCGAAGTTGTTACTCAATTTTTAACTGAGGAGGTGATTTTTTTTTTTCATTGTTTTGGACAGGATAGAGATTCTGTGTCATGACATCAATGTGCACATTCCCCACCATATTTCTCCAAGGATACCTAGCTATAACCTACGGGCAGCTCATAAATCTCTACAAGAGAACTGGGGCAAGGTAAATACACCATTCTTCTCATCTTTGTTGATTCTAAACCTCAACTTCTTTTTGAAATTCCCCTTGGTATATAAAGAGGCTAACAGGATCGCTTTTTCTCACATCTTGGGTGCCCCAACAACGCCAACAGTATCTGAATGAGGCAACATGGAATTGGCGCTTAATGAAGACTATAATGACAATGTGCCATGTTTACAGTGAGGAGCAAAATTATGTTGCTTTTGATGAAATTGCCCCTGAGGAATCTCAACCAATCACATTCCTTAAAAAAGTGATGCCAGATTATGCTTGATTAGAGTGTACTTCCAGGGGTGCTGTTTCTTTCATTCTTTCTTTCATTTCTTTATACGTTTTTGCTACCCAAATGGTAGTTAAGGTATATTCTTCTAGTTTCATTCTGTTTTCCTTTGCATCGAAATGATTGGAGGGAAACATTGAAGAAGCTTCTTGCACTTTTACTTGCCTGTGGTTATCACATACATCCTAATCTTGTAACCATAGTAATTATCGACATATCATTCTGATGAACTGCTGCTGAAAGTTTTGTCACAAATTCAATCTTGTCATCTAAAATGTTACTGTTGATGGAATGTGGTTTGGCAGAGTAATCTAACTTGAATTAGATTTAATTATCATTCATAATGGTTACGGACAGAGGCAAAGTTTAAGATTAGAGGTTCGCCCAGTAGATTGTCTGATTAGGAAATAAGATACTTGATCTAGTACATTTCATGTATACAATATGTTATTTTCCTTTTTTTTTTTTTTTTTTTTCTGCTTCCTTTTTTTTCCCCCACTGATTGTAAAGATTGTTACCTGCAAATCAACTAAGTAGCTTAATTCCACTGATAAACTGCTGATCCTGACGGTGGTTCAGCATGCTTTAAGTAACAAATCAGATTCCTGTTCAGTCCATCTGTGAGTCAAGGCTGAATCAAGTTGATGCCTAGATTAGGCTGAGTTTTGTACCCAATTGAATCATAGTTTGGATAATTCATAGGTTTAGGAATTAGCTTTTCTGAGAGTTTTTCTTAAATTACTAGTTTCAGATTGAATGTGAACACAGAGAACACTGGGAATTATGGGAAAAAAGTAGTCAAGTTTGGTTGATATGGATTTGGTACTTTAGTTGCAACAGCCAAAAGCAGATTAGGCCCACCATGAAAATTAGTTATACTGAAATCATAAGACCTCATGTTCACACTGAGGGGTTAAGTATACCTGAAACTGGTCTTCAAATTACCTATTAACAGTTCACACTCTGTCATCCCATCTTGGTAGTTACAACTGTTCACATGGGGGAAAAAAGCACTTTTATGAATTAATTCTTTCTGCAACAAAGCTGTAAGGATTCTTTCAAAGGACTAGTACTTAAGGATAATGCCATCAAAGCTCTGGAGAGAGGTTCCAACTTTGAAAAAGAAAAAGTCAAAAAAAGAAAAAGAGAGAGGTATTGATTAAAAGATAGACTTCTCAGATTCTTCCCTGTTCAATCCAAAATTAAAACCTTATGTAGCCTAACAATAAGAGATAAAAATCCTAACAAGTAGATCTCCATATGAGAGGTAAAGCCATCACTTTTTTCATTCATTTCTCGGTAACAATATGAACAAACTTCAAAACCTTATACAAAAACAACTCTAAATCACTTTTTTTAGGTATGTCAAAACAGTTAATTCACACAAAGAAGCGCGGTTCTAATCGTTCATCAATGGTGTTATAACAGTAAATCATGTATATCTTTACTGTTATTTACCGCTATCCTGTTATAACCATCCCCTTACCGCTTCAAAAAAAAATTATAACCATCCATCCCCTTCTGAACTAGCCGAAATCATCCTTCTACAATCAAATACCCTGTTTATATCACATTATGAGAAAGGACTCAAATGCAGAGAGCATAGCTTTCTCATAGCCTGCATCATCATATAATTGGGGGAGATGGAGTCTCCCACACGTCGAACACATTCTCCTCACTGTGAAGAGCAAAAAGTCGATCACCACCGATTGAGAAATCACAGATTGAACCACCATAACTTCTTCGAAGACTAGATGTCAAAACCCAATCAGGACCACAAAACACAGAGATACTATCATTCATCGAAGAAAAAAGTTGCCCTCCATGTAATGTTAACTTAGGATAACAAGGCTCATCAGGCATTTTTCCCTTCGTCAGACGACTCCTGGAGCTCCATCTAACACTTCCAACTGTACTCCTCAAATCCATGAAACCCAAATCCTCATACTCATTCACTACACAAATAGAACTACTCTCCTCCATTGCAATTGCATCGCGAACACGTTTTTCATCGATGGTTATAGGAGCTCCCATATCAGACCAAGACCAAACCATCTTCTTCTCTCTAAAATCCAACAGACTAATGTAACAGTTATCCTTCCTAGGAAACAAAGTAGCAACCAACAAACAGTTGCTTCCATTTAGCCATTGAAGCTTATCAGCATCACCAAGAGACCAACCCAAAGATTCATAGAAGAAATCAATCTGTTTGCCTGTAACTTGATCCCAAACTCCAATTCCATATTCATTACTTCTACCCTTACAACTAGCAAATATCCTATAATCAGAGTCAAAACATAAAGCTCCAGCAGTGAAGCTCTTAACCTGATTTTCATGGCTTACCCGAAATTTGTACCTAAGGTCACCAGTGGATGAACTGAAAAGACCCATTCCTCCATCTCCCCGGCCTAATCTTTCGCAAGCACTGATCACAATATTCTCTGAATCGATCCATCCAACGTCGTTAACTCTCTGATAATCAAGATTTAATGGGGGGTGTTCTTCAAGCATCCAATCATAGACATGAACAATGCTGCCATGGGCAACAGCACAACCACCATCAGGGCCTGCCCTGATTGCGGTGCCATCACCTGGTGCTCGACCCCTTATCGAACCAGTTAGTCTTAACTGGTTACCATCGAATTGGCCCCACTTTGCAGCTCTGACATGATCAAGAAGGCCATAGAAGAGAGCTTCTCTGTAGAGCAGTTTCTCAGGTATGTTGGCAGGAATATAAAGCTCACCAGTCCTTAAAAGATCAAGAAGAACAGAGAAACAACGCGGGTTTCGATCAATGAAGATTTCTTCATTAACCTCTCTAGGGTGAAGGTTCCATTGCTCATCAAACATAGCTCCAAACATTGAATTTCGGCCAGCGTTTGCAAGAGTTGTTGCTGTTGTCTCAAAGATCTTACCTCCAACGTTGAATCTCACCCTGTCACTCTGGATTCCCATATTTGCCAAAACAAGTTTTTCAAAGTCTGAAGTTAGGATTTTAAAGGAAATTGAATCAAGCAACAGGTTTCCAAGAGAAATTGATGTCTGAAAATAACCAAAAAAAATCTTGATACAATAGAAATATAGTCTTGATGGTTAAATGAAATTTTAAGAGAAACTTGAAAATTAATAAACTGGAAATTTAAAGAGAGAGTGGAATTGAATGAAAATTTCAGAGTAACTGATTCATATAACAGAAAACAGAACACCAAGAAAAGGGTGGGAATTATTACAAGAGGGTCAGAAGAATAGAATTTAGAAAACAACCTGAAAAAGGAATCATATAGAGGAATTAATGAAACAGAAAGAGAAGAGAATATAAAGAAGATGAGGAAACGTACAAACGAATTAGAAACCCAAGAACTGATTCATGTAACAGACGACAGAACAACGTGGAAAGCAGAAGAAATCAACGAAGGAGAATCTGAATCTGATCGAAACCGAGGAATCCACGACATGGGTATTGAAGAGGGAAGGATTTGAGAGGTGGGTTTTCATTTTGGTAGGATTTGGTGTGGTGGAATTGAAGAAATTGGAGCGAGTTTGATTCAAAATTGACTCTTCTCCATTTCTCTGTCATGTTTTAAAATCTTCTCTTTCTAGAGAACTGATATTTCCTGGCTTGCTTTTTATATGGCCGGCTCATTGCACTAGATTTTCTGATTTTCTTTACCCTAAAATTTCATTAAATGTGATTGATCAATAAAAATATGAGTCTGGTTCTAACAATTTCAATTTCATTTTGGGTCCGACCTTGTCTTCTGGTCTTCATCAGGTCCAAAGACTCCGAACCTTCTTTTAAACTTCATTTATTTATCAATTTATGAATCTTTGCTGAGCAGCTAAGGTTAGAAATTCATGTCGTGTAGAGAGAGAAAATGTCCTTCCTTTCATTCTAGATCGTTGGATGATGAAGATCCAACGTTCAAAATTTGGTTTCTCTTTAAAGTCAGCTCTTTCTCTCTCTTATATTTCTCTCTCTAGATTTCCTTCTCTCTCTTACCCCAAAAGATAGCGTGTTTTGTGGGAGTGTGTTTATTTTATTTCTATATTTTCATTTGTTTTTTATTTTTGGGAATTTTTTTTTTTCAGGAAAGACACGGAAATAGAGAGATTAATTAGGAGGTAGTAGTTAGCCCCTCAAATCATTAACAATTAACCTAATAATAATAATAATACATTTATTAAGGCCATTAATAAATTTTAAATTCTCATTAAATTTATGATGATGATGATGATACAATCTATTTATCAGTCAACATTTTTATTTTTAATGTACGATAGGGTTGCCACGTTTAGTGTGGTAGTCAAACACGTACTAGGGGATCGTTTACTCGGAAATAGAATCGATAAAAGTATTCGGACACCATCAGCCCTGAGCAGGATGTCACGGGTTTGGGCTTCCAACCCAAAAAGACTAGCCCATTAGGTGGAGTTGACCCAAACCCATATAAACTCCAAGATCACCCCTTCTCCATCCGATGTGGGATTATTCCCATTTTTGGGAACTACCTCCGTGACAAGGAGCTGGAATGAGCGGGGGAGCATTTAGAGCAGGAGCGAGAATGAGCGCGAGAGACGCCAATTAAAAAAGGTCTGTATTTCTAGAATGCTTTTAGAGAGCAAAAGTGTTGAAGCGCGGTTCAGAGCGAGAGCGGCAGATTTCAGAATGAGAATGTCACTCCTATTCCACTATTTTGATTACTAAGGCCAAGGATAGTTGGAATCCTTAAATCCACTCTCCTAACCTATGAATCCATGGGCTTTAAAGGGTGGTAGGTGAATAGTGAGAAAAAAGGAAGAATCCATCAAGGAGTTAAAGAGATGATTACTGCGATCATCCACAGACCGTCAAACAACAACGCATCAGAAAACCCATTTGTTCCAACGACGAATAGATGATTGCCCTGTAGTTTTTTAGATTTTGGCGATCATCAGACGACCGCCTCGACCATCATTTACTCTCCTCGTGATCACTTCATCTCTCCCTTAAGGATCCACCAACTAGTGGAAAAGTCGATAGTACTTGATGGTTAAAGGATCCCACTAACAAACTATGGATCCATGAATTAACGGATCTCACCAGGGATTTGGTGTCAAAATGTAACATGATTTTTCGACCAAATCCCTAGTCCCCACAAAATCCCTTCCTAAAATCCCTTGTGCAAACAGACTATAAGTTGATTCCACAATTTGGTACCAAAATCAAAACTAATAATATTACAATAACTTCTGATTTTAGGTATTTTGACATTCGATGGAACCATAACCAAATTGGTAGAAAACATGTTATAAATCTAACTAGTTTTCTACTAAATTTTTGGTCCCTATAAAATCCCTACTTAAAATCCCACATCCAAACAAACTATAAGTTGATTCCACAATTCGGTACCAAAATCAAAACTTTTAATATTACAATAACTTCTGATTAAGGGATCCCACTAAACTTGTCCTAACGAATCGATTCTCTGAGTTGAAATTCCACAATTCGGTACCAGAATCAAAACTATTAATATTACAATAACTTCTGATTTTAGGTATTTTGACATTCGATGGAACCAGAACCAAATTGGTAGAAAACATAAAATAAGAATACTGGCTTACAGATATTAGTACATTCTTTCTTTACAAGAACTACATGGTGATGAATAGAAATTGAAATACCCAAACATTGATTAGAAACCTAGAACTAAATTTGTCCATAAAATTTTTGCTTGATGAAACGATTCTTTTAATTAAAAAATAATAATAAGTGCCAACTAATTTAGCTGGTAATATCGTTGATAACCTAGACTTAATTTCAAATCCCGTCTACATACTCATTTTTCAATTAAATAAAAAAAAATGAATAAGATTTAGGTTATAATAATTTATTCATCATAAGGTACGATGTGACGTAGAAATTACTATGTTTGATTCTCATTCTCACGATATTCTTCAAAACAAATTATGAAGTAATAGAAAAAGAAACTCATCAATAAAGAAAAGAAAAAAAAAACAAAAGAGGAAAAGTGAAAGCGTAAATTACAATCTTGATTATTAATAATTAAGATGATGCATTATCATAATTCAAGGTTGGAAGAATCATAGTTTACGTGTATAATAATTGTTAATCCCATCAAATTATGGTAAAACGTAATATCTTGAAACTCAAAAAGAACATTAGTCAATCGTGTGGACTATAGTCAAAGGGCGTTGTGCAAATATTGAATTATAGAATCAACCTATAAATACCTGCTAGTTCTAATATAAACAGGTGGAACACACTACTCCAGAAAAAAGGCTGAAACTACATGAGTACATCCCAGTGATTAAAAAACAAAAAAAATAGCCGATAAACAATGGGTGTCTTGCAAGTTAAAATGGGTTGAAGCAAAATGAGTATATAATTCTAATGGATAATGCTAAATTTACAGCAAAATATTTACATAATTTCCTACCGAAAGCTCATTCAATGGTGAAACTGTTTTTCACATACCCTCATGATTAGAATCCATCCCAAAGTGATATGCATCCACCATAAATTGTGCCTTCGGTAGAAAATTCTGTAGGCTTTTCAATCCACCGAATTATGCCCAATTTTGGCACTTTCACAAAGGAATAATTCCTCTTCCCTCCGCCTCACCTCCTTTGGCCTTCTCCCTCTCACCTTCCTTGTTTATTTTCATTTTTTTTTTCACATCAATATTTGCGAAAAAAACTACAAAGAACTGGAGCTTCTCATTTGGTGTATTTTTCTAGCAACCCAACCTCCCTAGAGGTTTCAGTCCATTTGGGCAGAGCTGTGGCCGTAGAAACGTTTTGCATTTTTCCTCTCTCTCTCTCTCTCTCTCTCTCTCTCTCTCTAGGAACAGGATTCTCGATAACCTGATTAAGAGAGGACAGGTCATGGTGAACAGGTGTGCTTTGTGCAAACAAGACCTTGAAAATGATCCCTCATTTGTTTACGCATTATGGATTTGCATGACGAACGAGAAATGTGATGTACACATTCTCTTAAAAGGAGTTTGTACAGAACAACTCTCATTCCTTGGAGCTTATTGCAGGAATTTTAGGACATATTGAAATCTCCGTTGTTTGCTGCGGTGCTGCCTATGACGCTGTTGTTGTTCCGATCCTTTATGATCTCTGTGTTCACTCCTTGTGCTCTGGCCCTCTGGGTGTCTTGCACCATTGCATGCAATAAAATAAAACACTGACTACAGAGTAATGCTAGGAGAGAGGATTTATGAGAGGTTTTTATAGGAGGTTCTGATGTGGCAGTATTAGTTAAGTCACTCAAGAAACCATACGGCTCTACAACCACTAAAAAACTGACTCTTGACAACAGTACTGAAAAATAAGAATTCTATGAAATTGTGATACCCATTGTTTCTCGGCTATTTACAGTCTTCAAGTTGGTTATATTGACTCCCAATGACTATCAAGAAGAATTTCTTGTTTCTTCAAAAAAATTAGTACTGTTATGATATATCCTTGTTTACAAGTGCTTATGAATTTCAATTGCCAGTATAGACGACAACCTGCTAGGTATGTCGTGAGTATTTGCAAATATTCATGATAAATTACCTATTTGTGGGTGCTTGGTGTGGATATGTGAGCAAATATTTGCATTAATCTGCAGGGGTCTCACATTAAAGTAGTTATAAGCAATGTGAATTTGCAATTTCCAACTGCAAGTTTGTAGCAAATATTTAATGCCGCCACTGAGGAACCGTAAATTTGGGAGTGCAAAAATTTGCATGATGCAGATAAAAAACCGTATACCAAGCAGGGTTTTATAAGAGAACTAATCTTTCAGATTCAGAAGAACTTTTGCTTTCATTTCCTTCTATTCTAATGAGATAACTGCAGTTGTCATTTTGTGGATAACATCAAACAGTACCCTCTTTAGTTCTCTTTCGGACTTTTCTAGTGAACTGAGAACATTACTGATCACATCTTCTTTGTTAATTGTAACGCCCCAATTTGAAACTCAAATCTCTAGGAGATTGAATCGCATCTCAAGGCGTTAGGTTTACTATACCAGGTGATTAAACAGTACTAAAATAAACCTAAATAAAGGTTTATGAACCTAAATCAGAGTTAAGTTAATCTAATTCGTCAGAACTTTAATCACCTCTAAATATAGTTAGGCCCAACGAAAAATTTGCCAGATTTTCCCTTGTATTTTCAGGGTCTGAGACCTGTCATAAACTTGTAGAAGAGATGATTTATCCATAAATAACATTTCTATATCAATTCCATTCATCCATAGCATCTCATCATGTCCAATCAACCCTATTCATTAATATAAAAATACCTAGTCATCCACTAAGTTGGATCCAAACCATAATTATAAAACGATCTCCCGCTTTAATAAAATAATACATAAATAATATTTGTTAAGTGATACTAAATATACATAAGTGTGTTTGTTTAACATTATATAGTTCAAAAGAATATTTATACAAAGCAAGGAAAATAACTGCATCATAATTGAATAATAACAACACCTCAAGTATAATAAACCTGAGGTGGATACTCTCCCTATACTTGCCTCATCAAATTACTTAACATCCAATCATCCATTGTTTCCTCGATTTCCTGAGCAAAAAGTCCAGTGAAAACTTATAATACTAACAGGTAGTCACTAATATGAATTTAAGACAATGCAGGTTTTAAAGAAAACCGAGAAATCATAATACAGTAATGTAAAAGCATTTGGTACCTTTACTACAACATAAACCGATAACCATTCACTTACCCATACAAGTA
>MVGT01002161.1:6867-47185 GCA_002174775.1 Macleaya cordata | reverse complement strand
CGAATTTTGAATTTTAGATGATACTGGAATTCGAATGACCTTATCGGTCGAATCGGATAATATCCGATATCCGATAATATTATCGGATTCGAATTCGGTCATTAAGTTTTAACATCCGTCGGATATCGGATCGGATTCGGATGTTATAGAAAAATTTCGGATTCGAATTCGGATGTGGCCATATCCGATCCGATAGGCTACCGTTTACAGCCCTAATTTTCGTTCTTTCCTCTATTTAAATGGGATATATGAGGATGTTTTAAGTTACGGATTAAATTTAGGGGGGGTGATATTGGGGAAGCTGTTTTGGATGGAGGGAAGTTCAAAAAAATAGGAATTAAATCCAAAGCCCATTTGTTAGTTTTGGTTAAAGGAGAGCTCTTCATACCCTACCAATTTTTTGGTTTATACCCAACTAAAAATACACTCCACCCTTACCCCCATCTCCATCTCCATTCTCCACCGCCACCACAACCACCACCACCACTACCACCATCACCCCACCGCCACCACCAACAATACCTCAACCACTGCCTCCACCTCTACCAAAAATACACCCCACCATATCAACATCACCATCATTTTTCCCACCGGCACCACCACCACCACCACCCCCACTCCACTGCTACTACTGCCTCCACCTCTACTGACATCACAGAGAGAAGACAGAGACATAAAGATAAAGAGAGTTTGAGAGAGAGATCGAGAGAGAGAGAGAGAGAGAGAAAGATAAGATAGAAAGTGGGAGACCATATGAAGGTGGAGGTAGAGGCGGTGGTGGCAGTGGAGAATAGTGGTGGTGGTAGAAGTGGGGTGTATTTTTATGGGTGTAATTATATGAAGAGCTTCCCATTACAAACAAATAGGCTTTGGGCTGAAAACCCATTTTTAGCTTTCCCTCTAACAAAACAGCTTCCCTAATATCCTCCCTTAAATTCATAAACTCCACGACCCAGTATTGCATTTTTTTTTGCTCACTTGCTGTTTTGTTTTATCCCCAGGACCTATACTTCTACTGCCCACAACCTTGCTGAATTACCTAGAAGCAATTCTACTAATATGTTTTGGACTTCCCCCTTTCTGGCTTCGTCCTTTCATGGACAGGGACCTATGTAATTCGGATATTTCTTAATCTATGTCATTTCCTATTTATCCACCAATCCTATCATAATCCGACCCGCTGAACTCTACTCTTAACCGACTCGTTGAATAAATAAATCAGAGTTAGGATTAAACATTTCTGACATGTTACCTTTTTTTTTAATAAGCGTCTGGTCTGTTACCCCTTCAATTCTGTTAGAATTAGGGTCAATTCTAATCCATTTCCTTGTTTTATATAAAAAAAATATCAAAATAATCAGAGTTAAAGTAAACTAGTTAGGATTAGGGTTCAATAATATTGACCCACCTAAGGTCGACTCTAACCCGACCTGTTGCGAGGTTTAGTCAAAGCTCAAGACAATCATGATTGATTCTTGAGAGGACCCTCTAATATTGGTGGACCCAATTGAATAATGGGGGATCGTGTCATATAAATGGAGATGGTGGTTGAACTTTGATGTCTCTAAAGAACACATTAAAACGTCAACTTTCCTCATAAAAAATAAATAAATTAAAACGTCCACTTTGTCGTCCCATAAATAATTAATTTGTTTATAATTATTCTTATTGTGTAGTATGGTGCACCACTTCACTTCATGCAGCACGACGGAGGTTGTTGTTGCATACCCGAAATGTTTGTTTTTGTTTGCCTTCCACCACATTGATTGAAAATTGGGCTCAATTTTTTTCAACTGTACTGATTTGGGTCATTGGGTGGACTGATAGGCTTTTAAGGCATAATAAACATCAGCCAGTGCTGGGACACGCTTTAATTTTTAATGCATAAACAACCATTTAATTAACCACCAACCCATTATCATTGTCAAGTCCGGCACTCTGGCCTTTAAAATTTGGTTACTCCAACCGAACTCTAAAAAATTAAATAATCCCTTCATAAATTCTAATACAAAATAGAAATGAGTTTTGGACCGATGACTTTACAAAAGTGGTGTAACACCTTCATAAATTCTAATACAAAATAGAAATGAGTTTTGGACTGATAGCTTTACAAAAGTGGTGTCAGACGCTTATGTAGCAGGGTGGAACCCACTTTTTTTTTCCTCCTAAAAGTATTTTGAAGAAATTTTCAACTTACATTACAGTAGGACCGACCATGCCACATAAGCATCGAGCACAACTTTTGTAACTTGGTTGGTCCAAACAGCACCACTGAATACAAAATTATGTAAGTTAGTAAGAAAATACATTAATTAAATATAACAATAAAGTGAAAAACCATTAAATCAAAGTTTATTATTGACAGATTTTTCCTTCCTTAAAAGGAAGCAATAGAGAAAGAGTTTGTCGTCACGATACCTTCTTCTTCTCCTCTTCTCCATTTTTTCTGCTCTCTTTTCCTTCAATTGGTTTGAAAAAAATTTGTAGAAGCAAAGTAGATTCAAGGTTTATAATCTTAAACTTAATTTAAAAACCTTAGAGGTTTATAATCGTCGTCACACCGTCTTCTTCTCCTCTCTTCTCCATTTTTTGTTTCAATTCTTATATTATTTTAATAATTCATTGTGAGTGAAATAATATTTTAATTAATTTTCTTGAGTTGTGTCTCTTGGAGGTACCTTTTGAGGTCCATGAGACATGTGCCTTTATAGAGAAATACCTTGTGATTTATGGAGCGTCATAATAAACTCTATATAAACCCACATTTTTTTTTGTACAAGATTTGCACAAGTTTTCAAAGTATTTTTGTGAGTCGTGTGTGAGAGCATAAGCAGTCATCAGTTCGCTATGGGGTACAGATTTGAAGTGATGCTTCTGTACGACGAGATCGTTATATCCTGAGAGACACTTGTCCAAAGAACCGTCAGCACCGTTGAAATGACGAATTTATCTTAAGGACATTGTGTTTAACATATGCCTTGATCATTTTTCAAATAAGTATTCTTTTCTATTTATTTTTAATTTTGTGGTAATCCAATCCTGTAAGAAACCACACCCATAATTTTTCAACATTTTTTCTACTATATTTTTCTTCAACATGAAATGAGGATTTAGCCCATTAAAACTGAAGATGCAAACAATATGCTAGTATGCAATTGTATGCAAACAATATGCAATTATGTAAATTAACAGTATGCAACTTCATCATTTTCATCATGCCATTAAACCTGCAAACTCATTTCATCATCTTTACCCTCTTTATCACGCCATTACACCAATAAAAGAAGAAGATCGACGACTATATGCACTCTCAGCTTTGATGAACAAAAGTAATGAAGAAGAAATTGCTATTAAACTTGCAACTCCTCTACCTTATCGTCATCTTCTTCGATTAAACCACCATTAATGGAGAAAACGAATTCAGATCTCGATCTCTCAATGTCTCTCTCTCAAATATCGATATCTTTATCGCTCGTTTTCTCTTTCGGATCCACTGTCTAGATATCTCTTTCGTCTCTCTTGCTCTCTCATTTTCTCTTTCTAATTTCTTTCTCTCTCTATCATTTTGAGAGAAAGAAAAATAATATTAAGTGACGGCATCTTTGTCTTTTTGCTCATTTTTAGGTTAATTTATAAAGTATTTTTTGGGTGGAGTGGAAGCTAAAACTAGGTCCAATATTGTATTCTCATTTTTTTTATGTTGCAAGTTATAATAGTTTAGTGACAATTTTAACAACGATAATGCAAATTGTGATTTAGATAATCCAACAACGACTCAAAAATTGTCACTAAACTATTATAACTTGAATCATAAAAAAAACAGTGCTGCTATTTGGACCAACCGTTTTACAAAACGGATGGTCGACACTTATGTGGCATAGTGGGTCCCACTGCTACATAAGTTGAATACCCCCTCAAAACACTTTTGAGAGGCAAAAAGTGATGGGTCCTACCATGTCACATAAGCATCGGACATGGATTTTGTAAAAGCATCGGTCCAAAAAGCTTTATTGTGAAAAAAAATGAGGTTTTTGAGAAAAAAAAACACAATATTAGACTTAGTTTTAGCTTCCACCTCACCAAACTTTGTGTTCTCAAAATTGTGCACTGTTGTCCATAATGTTTGCCTAATCCTAAAAAAAACTATTTTTAAATTGTTTAGTTGTTTGAGGTATCCATAAACTCTTATGATAAGCCGCTTTACCAAATTTCTGATGTTTTTAGATAGAAGACAAATTCCAAGAATAAAGATAAAAAAATATAGTAGCACGGAAAATAAAGACGGGGATTTTCCTTTATTTGTTTGTTGTGAGTTTAAGTCGATGAACTTTTTATATACATTTTAAAATGTTGATTAAATTAGTCGTGTAAACACTGATAAAAAACCAAAACAAAAAATTAGTCGTATAACATACTTTATGTTCTGATTTCTATGGCACACAAGATATATATCGAGAGAAGTGGGAAGAGGGTATTACTTATTCACTCTTCTTCAACATACATACTCATCGTACAATATATATCACACACATTTCTTATCGTACAAAATTTAGTTTCTGTTACTTCTCTCTATCTCTGTAACTTATACAGTTTCCATCTATTTCTTACTATTACAAAAGGGGAACTCATATATATAAGAAAGCCAAGGAGAAGGGGCAGTGCATGCGTGGGGATGCATGCCCTACACGCATGCACTGTGGTGGCAAAGAATGCCACCTTACCCGAATGGTGGATCAGCCATCTGCCACCTTTATAACACTCCCCCTTGGATGTCCACCATTCTAAGATAATTGCCTCGTTAAAAACCTTGCTAGGAAAACCCCGAGGGAGAAAACCTGAGCTAAAGAAAAGAGTACAAAGACCTAGAAGAGTGCTGGACTCGCATAAGCTGCCTCATTAAAAAACTCTGACAAGGAAAACCCAGAGGGACAAAACCTTGACAAAAGAAAAAGAGTACAGCGCGATAAGGTCCAGTCAGACAAAATCAGGCACTGATATACTCCCCCTGATTGAGCAGGCACTCAAGTCAGTCCGCGTGATATACATTCATCTCATACCAATACCATAAACTAACTTTCTGAACATCGCCGTAGGCAGAGACTTGGTGAATAGATCAGCAAAATTCTCACAAGATTGTATCTGTCGGATATCAATCTCATAGTTCTTTTAGAAATGGTGGGAATAAAATAACTTTGGCAAAATATGCTTGGTTCTATCACCTTTGATGTAGCCTTCCCTGACTTGTGATATGCAAGCGGCATTGTCTTCAAAAATAACTGTTGGAACATCAGTAACAGAGGGTAGAGCGCAAGAGCTTCTGATGTATCCAATCAGTGATCATAGCCACACACATTCCCGGCTGGATTCATGCAATGCAATAATCTCCGAATGATTTGAAGAAGTGGCTGGGAGACTTTGCTTGTTGGATTGCCAAGAGAATGCAGTACCTCCACTTGTAAAAATATAACCAGATTGGGAGATAGCTTTATGTGGATCGGAGAGATATCCGGCATCAGTGTATCCGATTATCTGAGAGCCATTTGATTGGTTTCTCTGATAGAATAATCCCATATCTGTAGTCCCACGGAGATAACGGAGGATCTGCTTGATACCTGTCCAATGTCTCCTTGTCGGGGCAGAACTGAATCTGGCTAACAGATTCACAGCAAATGCAATGTCTGGTCTGGTACATTGGGCTAAGTACATCAATGCGCCGATTGCACTCAAATATGGTATTTCAGGACCAAGTAGTGCTTCATCTTCTTCCTTTGGTCGGAATGGGTCTTTCTCAATATCAAGAGATCTCACAACCATAGGAATACTTAATGGATGTGTGTTGTCCATGTTGAAACGCTTCAAGATCTTCTCAGTATATGTTATTTGATAAACTAAGACTCCACTTGAGTTATGCTCTATCTGCAAGCCGAGGCAAAATTTCGTTTTCCCGAGATCTTTCATCTCGAATTCCTTCTTCAGGTATTCAGCAGCATTACGGAGCTCTTCAGGAGTCCCGATTAAGTTGATATCATCGACATACACAGCGATGATAGCAAATCCAGATTCTGACTTCTTTATAAAAACGCAGGGGTAAATGGGATCATTTGTATATTCTTCTTTTATCAGGTATTCACTAAGGCGATTATACCACATCCACCCAGATTGTTTCAGTCCATATAAAGCTTTTTTGAGCTGAAGTGAATACAAATAGCGTGGTCTTCCCTCAGGTAAAAATAACCCTTCCGGGAGTCGCATATAAATATCTGTATCTAACTTTCCGTACAGATACGCAGTGACCACATCCATCAGATGCATGTTGAGTCTTTCTGAGACTACCAGACTGATCAGATATCTGAACGTAATTGCATCCATAATAAGAGAATATGTCTCTTCATAATCAATCTCAGGTCTCTGTGAAAAATCTTGTGCCACGAGTCGTGCCTTATAGCGAACGACCTCATTTTTCTCATTGCGTTTTCTTGCAAAGACCCATTTGTTTTCCACCGGGTTCACATTCGTGGGTGTTGGTACAATCGGTCCAAACACCTTACGCTTTGCAAGGGAAGCCAACTCTGCTTGGATAGCTTCTCTCTATTTTGCCCAATCATTTTTATGCCGACATTCATTTATAGAGCGTGGCTCAATATCATCGTTCTCTGTGACGATGTCAGTAGCTACTGAGGAAGAAAACATATCGTCGACAATTATTTCATTGCGATTCCACATTTCTCTGGTACATGCACAATTTATGGAGATTTCTTCATTTTCCTCTCTTGGGGATTGTACCGGTACCGATCCCTCTCCTGGGGATGTGCCTTCTTCAAGAGGCATATCATCAGAGAATGTGGATCGTTCAATGATGCTCTCTCCGGGAGTATTTGCATTTAGTGATTAGCATTTCCTCTTCCTGAGAACAGAATCTTTCAAACCAAGGGGCCGCCCACGCTTTTGGCATGCATTAGATGACTCATTTGCTGCAATCTGTCCTACTGGGATCACATGTTCTCTCAGGACATAAGTTCTTACAGTATGTCTCTCCGGGACATCAAGTTTAGCTGGAACATTTGCAGCAGGTATATATGACTTGGTTACTTTAGCTGCATCATTAAATGCATCGAGCATTTCATTGGCAATTTCCTGAAGATGAACAATCTTCCATACCTCAATGTCAAAGGCATTGGTACGAGGATCAAGATGAGACATAGATGGTGTGATCTAGGAAATCGCATGTCGTTCTTCTGACGACGAATCACATCGTTCTCCTGACGACGGATTGTCTCCCCCTAATGACGGGAAGGCTGTCTTATCAAAATGACAGTCCGCAAAATAGGCGGTAAAAATATCACCTATCATTGGCTCAAGATAACGAATAATAGAAGGTGAATCAAAGCCAACATATATTCCTAGCCGACGCTGAGGACCAAACTTGGTGCGTCGCATAGGGACAATAGGAACTTGTACAGCACAACCAAATACACGCAAGTATGAAATGTTTGGTTGGTGACTCATAACAAGCTGCATAGGGGAATACAAATGATATGTAGTCGGACGAATCCGAACCAATGCAGCTGCATGTAAAATGGCATGTCCCCAGGCTGCAACAGGTAGTTTAGTTCTCATAAGCATAGGCCGAGCAATGAGCTGAAGACGCTTCACAAATGATTCTGTCAAACCATTTTGTGTATGAACGTGAGCAACAGGATGCTCTACGTCGATGCCAACTGCTTGGCAATAAGCGTCAAAAGTTCGAGATGTAAACTCGGCAGCTCCATCAAGACGGATAAACTTAATGGATAATTCAGGAAAATGTGCACGTAATCGTATAATCTGGGCGAGCAAACGTGCAAATGCAACATTGCGAGTGGATAATAGGCAAATATGCGACTACCTCGCAGAAGCATCCACCAAGACTATAAAATATCGGAATGGTCCACATTGGGGATGGATAGGCCCACAAATATCTCCCTGAAGTCGTTGCAGAAAAGCTGGGGATTCAACAACGACCTTGGTTAAAGATGGTTTAAGCACCAATTTACCCAGGAAATACGCTGTACAAGTATAATCTTTGGACATCAGAATCTTCCTGTTCTATAATGAATGTCCCTGCGTGTTTTGAATTATTTTACTCATCATAGTAGAACCTGGGTGACCAAGTCGGTCATGCCAAAGCATAAACGCTTTCGGGTCATTGAACTTCTGGTTCAAGACGGCATAAGATTCAACCCTTCTTATTATCATATGATACGAACCAGAGGAGAGAGCTGGGAGCTTCTCTAATATACGCTTCTGGTGTGAGACAGTGGAAGTAATACATAAATATTCCATATCATGCTCATTCACTATCTCAAGGTGGTATCCATTACGACGTATGTCTTTAAAGCTCAACAGATCTCTCCTGGATCTAGAAGAATACAAAGCATCGTCAATAGCAAATATTGTACCATCTGGGAGCATAATATTAGCTCTACCACAGCTCTCAATCTACCAGTGATAGTAGTCACGCAAGCCTTGAACATACTCAAGCTCGTGAAAAATTTACTATCACGGAGGATTGTATGGGTCATAGCACTGTCTGCTAGACAAACATCCACGCCATATTGGCTGTGTTTGGATATGTCTCTGCTTGGACCAATATCTCGGAATATGCCTCTGCTTGGGTCCATATCCTTAAAAAAAATAAAGCAAGTATAAGCATATACACAAAATGCTTATATTATATATGAACAAAGGTAGTACAGAAAGGTAGTACAAGAAAAGTAGTACAATTGGCATGAATAAACTCATTTTCCAATTGTATGGCAAAACCCTAATTGGTGTGAATATGCTCGCCCCCAATTAGTTTGCTTTCATCCTCTCTTTCTAGATCGAGAAACATATCGGACAACTCTAGGTGGGTATCATCAGTGGGAACACCATTACAAATATAATTTGTCTCGACACCAGTTTTGGCTTTTTTACATGAAGCCTGATACAAATTAACTAGGTGCTCGGCCGTATAACAATTACGCGCCAGGTGTCTTTTCATGCCACAACGATAGCAGGTTACATCCCCAGGGGGTTTATTCCAACCTCTCCATTTTCCTTGCTTCGTTTCGGCTCTATCCCTCTCCCGGAGATCAGCGTTATTTCTCTTTGGGGAATTTTGTGTAGCATGATTTGGATTATTCCACTTCCCAGAATTATTCCGTCGGTAGCGTCTACCGCGTCTACCTTTATAACCAGGCCGTCCACGTCCTTGTTCTGAAGCAGTCGCTGCATAAGCTTCAGGTACAGACGTAGAACCAGTGGGACGAGCCTCATGGTTCAATAACAATAATTCGTTATTCTTCTCAGCAATTAGAAGGCAGGAGATTAATTCAGAATATTTTTGGAACCTACGTTCTTTATATTGCTGTTGTAATAGCACATTAGAGGCGTGGAAAGTGCTGAAGGTCTTCTCCAGCAGCTGCGCATTAGTAACGGTATCACCACACAGTCTCAGCTGTGAGGTTATTCTGAATAAAGCCGAATTATATGATGTTACTGACTTGAAGTCCTGCAGTCGTAGGTTCCTCCAATCATTCAAAGCACCAGAATGTATGACCATCGACAAGTGGCCAAATCTATCCTTTAAACAGTTCCAGAGGACTAACGGATCTTTCGCCGTCAAATATTCAGATTTAAGTCCCTCATGGATGTGGTGCCTAATGCAAATAGTGGCAGCAGCAGCACGACTCTCTGTGGTCGGCTGATTTCCTTCCCGGATAGTATCTCCGAGTTGCTTAGACGCGAAATGTAGTTCCATATCCAGGACTCGGAAAAAATAGTTGTTTCCAGTGATATCTAAAGCAATAAACTCAAGCTTCGTTAGATTCGACATTAAAAATAAGGCAACACAAGTATACCTTTCTGATTTTGTGAGATGCCCAGAAGTTTCGAGTTGATCACAAAATGTCGAGTCTCGATCTGGAGAGTGGTAGAGACTCGTGCTGATAACGTGTTCTGATTTCTACGGCACACAAGATATATATCGAGAGAAGTGGGAAGAGGGTATTACTTATTCACTCTTCTTCAACATGCATACTCATCGTACAATATATATCACACACATTTCTTATCGTACAAAATTTAGTTTATGTTACTTCTCTCTATCTCTGTAACTTATATAGTTTCCATCTATTTCTTACTATTACAAAAGGAGAACTCATATATATAAGAAAGCCAAGGAGAAGGGGCAGTGCATGCGTGGGGATGCATGCCCTACACGCATGCACTGGGTGGCAAGGAATGCCACCTTACCCGAATGGTGGATCTGCCATCTGCCACCTTTATAACACTTTACCGTAATCAATGCTACTCCACCCACCGAAAAATCTGCCCTATATGCTTTACACATTGACGTGGCATCAATTTAAAAATTTTAAACAATAATGCTAAACTTATCAAAGCTAATTTGGTTGTAACACTGTTTTTTACGTACCCTAGTTTTTTGGGTTCATTCTAAAGTGTTATGCGTCCACCATAATTACTTCGCAAAATTCGAAATGAAATCTATGGATTGAGCAACATTTTTCCTTCACGTCGGCAGCATCATTAGATCAATGGCAATGGGAATAAGCCTAGAAAAAAGAAAGTCTAAAACTGTCACGCCCCGCTCACACGTGTGCCCAATATTGTCCCTTCTTTATCCACCTCCCCGGTGTACAGGGTTTTGTTCTAAGGTGAGCTCACAATTATGGTATCAGAGCCGAGGACAGCTCATCCTATGGGGTGGTGGGATGAGGTATTAGTCCCACATCGCCTATGAGAGTGTCCAGAGCCTGGGCTATGAGGTTACGAATTGTCTTACATTGTGTCCGAGGCCTTTTAGGTGAGCTCTCTGGGCTCACCTAAGAACAAAACCCTGTACCCCGGGGGGGTGGATAAAGCAGGGACAATATTGGGCACACGTGTGAGCGGGGCGTGACAAAAACCAAACAATTGGATTTGATCAATCTCTTTGTTCACAGGAAAAAAAATAAATATTTAGTATTAATTCTATTGAATGTGGTTGGTGAGACGTCGTCATATGACTCATAACATCTTTGCAGATTAGGGTAGCAGAGCGTGTTTTTTCCATTAATTTAATGCTAGACGTACCCAATGTGTGTACCGAATTTCTAATACACCCTCGCACGTGGTCCTTAATTTGGTACATCAATTATTTATTTTGCCTATTTCCTCTGCTACTTGTGCACCTACTTTCGAAGAAGGTGAACAACAAGTTACTTGTCCAGTACGGGTTAATCCAAAATTGTTGGACGCCTGAGACGATGGATGGTATTATGTACCTTTACTTGCAGTAAGGGTAGTGGAAATCCAAAAATCCACTATAAAAATCCATAGGTTTAAGGGTGGAGATCAAATAGTAAGAGGGGAGGGACGGATGGTACAAAAGACCATCATATAATACAAACAACCATCACATGGTCATTTGTAATTTTTTTTAATTTTCTATTCATTTTTTAAGTATTTTGTAATGATTATGTGCATTTGTTTTTATTTTTTTATTCACTTTTTATAGGTTACGATGATATGATGGTCGTTTTGACTATTAGATAATCGTTTTTTCAAACCAACCATCGTTCCACTAAGGATCCATTGATTAATGGAAAATCGTTTGGATCCTTGGATTTTTGGATCCCACTATCAGGGTGAAAATCCATGGATTCTTTGACTCCACTAAACTTGCCCTTAAGGTGTGTGCATATAAAATACATTCATTTTTACTATCATAATTCGGCTCCCTATTAGCTCAATATTAGTTGATTTCAACCTAACTTATTCTTACGCGTTGTGTGACCCATAAAAAAGATGGGTGAATTAACCACTAAGTTATCTTCAGGGGGATCAAAAAAGTTGGGGACTGATGAAGATAATTTAGCATGAAAGTTCCACATGCTGATTTTAGTTGAAAATGTTTTCCTAACTATGTAAATCATTTTCACAAAAATTCAGCTCATTTTTTTAAAAAAAAATTAACCCTAATCATAATGTTAGCTGGAAATCAATACTAATTAGCCCTTAAAAATTTGGTAAGTTATTTTTATTTTGACTGCTGATTTACAGGGGCAGATTTATAAGGTCAGAAGTTTTAGAACCAGCTAATTTCAGGTGAGTATATTCTCCTCACTATGTAGATCATTATCTCAAAAAATCAACCCTTTGATGCATTTCATGTAGACCCTACAACGTGGAGGGGTTATTATTGGGCTATTTAAGGGGGCTATATAACCTCACTCTTTAACTTGGATCATCTCTTTGGCCGCAAGCCAAAATTCCGGTCCCACAGCATTATTAGCCACAAAGATGACACATCAGCGTGTACTGAGAATTCGGGTACACAAATTGGGTACGACTAACATCACTATAACATTTTAACATTCCCTCCATTTATAGCTCACCAAATTTAAATGTTCCTTTTTGCGGCATGAATGTGGACGGTCTCATCCCATCATCCCATCATCGTCGTCGAAGAGTTGACTGTATACTGTACTTCACTTTTTTTTTCCATTCTGTAAAAAATCTAAAATCTATGAACGAGGAGATGAGAATCTCAGACATCTTAACCAACGAAACCCTAAACGACGAAGAAAAAGAAGAAGATTTCGCCATCAACATGACAAAGCATAAGAACCGAAAAATTGGAGGAAATAATCCGATAATTGCGTGTTCTTCATTTCGATCGGTTATCTCTCGTTGGATCCCTTCTCTTAAACGTTCAAAGGATTCTTCAAATTCCTCACGGCGCAGGTTAGCAGCGTCTTTGAATTCCGAGGGTTCTCAAATGAGGGTAGAGACGAATGGAGGTGATTCGGTTCTGTTAGATTCTGCTTCTAATAAGAGAGATGTTTGTAATGAAGACGATGATGATGATGGATCAAAGGCTAATAAATCAGCTATTTCCATCTTACCTACTGATTCTGAAATGGCTAACTCATCAGGTGAGTCCTCTTTCTCTCTCTAACTTTCTCTCTCTATCTTTCCTTTTTCGTTGTTTATTAGGGATTCTGAAGACACCCCTGAGTTTTGTACTTAACTTATTAGGGGCTGTTTGGGTCTTCGCCATTTTTTGCGTTTAGCAGGGAAATGCTATTTTTAGATTTTTTATTTTTTTTGGCTGTTGCTGACTTGATCGCCATCCTCTCTCTCCTTTTTTCATTCTAAATTAGGGATTCAGAAGACCCCTGAGTTTTGTACTGAACTTATTAAGGAATGTTTGGATTCTCACCATTTCTGCTTTCAGAAGAACAAAGTTATTTTTAGATGTTTTTCCTTTTTTTTTTGTTCCCTAAATATGTCAATGTATAATTCACCGCTGTATTTAAATTATTTTCTGTTCCAAATTTATTCTCGGGAGTTTTATGGCCTATTTGAACAAACCCTTTTGTTCACCAGTGATTTCTGTTTTTTTTTTTTTTTTTTCAAGTTCATTCTCTATTTTGACAATCATGTTCTAATAAGCCCTACAATGGGTTTGGCTTGCTTTTCCCCTCCTAGCACATATACATATATAACAGCGCCATTTTGGCATAGATGCTCTAAAAAACTCCAATCATTACGCATTTTGGCGATACCAACTCACCAAGTGCCATTTCTTGCACCAAATTTAGGGCAAGAAATGAAAATGGCGCATCTCCTTTTTTATGGGTATTTTTATTACTATCTCTATCATTTTGGCCTGGATTATTGTTCATAGTTGATATTTTGTTCCAGTGAATTTATATGATCAGCAAATTTGCCTGTGTTAAATCTGTGACTTCTCTGTGCTTTGTTATCTTTTGGTATCTGGATTCTGCCTTGACTTAGTGGTACTCCGGTATGTTTGAAAACTGGAATAATAAATAGCAGTAACCACCCGCCCTTGATATGCAAACCACAATAAATTTATAGACTTTTGTGCATTAAATCAGTTTTTTTTCCTTCTTTTTCGAATTGAAGTGGGTGACCTTTACAGTTGACACCCTTTTATGATCTTGATTTGAATATAATTAAAAGGTTTGTTTGATGAATGAAAAGAGTTTTGTTAAGAAGAAAAAGAATATACATCAGGGAGCAGATTACGACTATATTAACAACTAAAATGTTTGAGCTTTAGGATTTGTTTGCATTGCCAATTTTGCTCAAACAATTTTCCTTAATTTTTTTACAGGTAGAAGTTTTATTTCTCACTTATCATTTTTTCTTTTTCCTTCATTTCCCAGGAAGATACATGAAGGATGATTCTTTCAGTTTGGGTCTCGGAGCAGGTTTTGTTTTCCTCATGGTTGCATGTAAAAATGAGTTCAATAAGATGATTGAGCTGCGGTCACAAGTAGAAGTACTTATTAAAGATGTTAAGGATGATATTCGAAGGGAAGATGTAATTTGTCAACCTTCTAAGTTGAAAGATGTTCTTGATTTCTCCATTACGAGTTCCCCTGTTGTTGAAAATACCAAATATAATGCCATCATTCGAAATTATGTGTCGTCTAATGATTTGGTAAAGACAGATGTGTTTGAGGAACGGGATCGGCATTTAGAATGTTCGCAAACAAAAGTAGAATATGTACAAGGAATTGATCAGCTTGAGGCCGAATTTGAAGCTGAATTAGAACGTTTGCAATTTAGCTTGGAAACTGAAGATTCTTTGGAACATTCGAGACAACAAGAACAAGAGGTGTGCAATAAAAAATATTATTACTTATCCTTAATTTTATTTGTCTGTTTTCTTCTTCATATTACATATAAATTATTATTTTTGTTTATGAATGAATGAATTAGTGAGGGACATGATTGCTGGGGACCTGATTACAGTAAAAGTTTGCAAATCTAGAGTTCTAAAGTAGTTAAGTAGACCCCAAGCTTAAACTGCCAGATTGTTTCTTTAAAGATACTTTCAGCCTCCCTAACTAGCAATTGGAGTATGGCAACACTTCACTCAGGACTGGGCTTAGCTTAAGACTGCAGTAGAGATTCTCTTCCCTTCAGGGACTTTGTATTATCTTTTTTTGGATACTTTTCATCTAGAATGCAGGAAACGTTTGATTGCTGCATACTACTCCTAGATATTTTTAAATGTATAATTTTCAATCAAGTGCTCAAGATTACTGTTGTAAAAGATGTTGAGCGCTACACCTACGTTTTTTAAAGTATTCATATTTATTCCTAATTTCTTGGTTATTGCCCTTAAATCCTTTATGGTGTCCCACCCATTACCTGAATTTTATTGCTCTAGTGTCTTTACTCACAAGTAAAATTTATTTTTAGTACTCATTTTTAGACATGTGGCACACAACCTTTCTCCAGGTTCCCCAGCCAAAGGATTCTTGGTTCCAGCGCTTGTGTGTACTGAGTGCCTCTACAATCCTCTGTGCCAAGATAGGCTGGGATATGTGCTAGATAAGCTTTACCATCATATGTAGTAGGAGCGATAAAATCTGGAGGAGCAGCAATCTCTAACATCTGTCACTCTCTCACCATAATCTGAAATCTGAATCATAACTTCCTTCTATTATGATCATAAGAATCTACCCCATATAGGTGAAGCATTCATTTCTTCATTGCAAGGTACAAAGTACAAACACTCAGCTGCCAATTCTAGATCATGTGTCGGATAGATTCTCTCAGGATTCTTCAACTGTTTGGAGGTATAAGCAACAAAACGACCATTTTGTATACACTTGACCTATTAATCGAAATAGGCATACTTTTTAGTTAGACCGGCTTGTACACCCATTAAATAGAATCATTGGTTGAATGATGTTGATGGGACTCCTTTACCTCATTTCCCTACACTGATGCAGATAAAGCAATCTCTGTTACTGATATATATTGGTCTTCGTTTGGGTATTTGACATCTGTTGGTGGTGATTTTGTTTCTTAGAGAATCAAGAAAAATCTGTGGTAACTAGTTCCAGTGCATAAGCATAATTCGGATTGGTTCTGTTTTTTTAGAAGGAAATTTTGGGCTGGGGTTTGGCGTACCTAAATTTGTGAACTATGGCTTATGGACTTTGTGAGGCACCGAGGATGATGCTAGAGGTATTGGGGTTTGAAGTACCAAAATTTAGAAACTTGTGCTGTACTGTGACAACAAAGCTGCCATTAGTATTGTAGTAGGTTTATTCAAATTGATAGGTAGTTTATTGGAGAAGCTAAAATTCTGTCTAGTTTTTGCACTCTTTGTAACTACTATAGAACAGGTTGGTGATGCCTTTAATTGGAGGAGTTAACTAGGCATGTTTAGTGAGGTTGTTGAGAAAGTTGGGAATGATAGATATCTTTTCACCAGCTTATTATGACATCATCATGTGTGTTTATTATGACAACCTGATTTTGTTGCTTCTGTTCTAGATCTCCTATATGGTACTCACCAAGTGGATGGTTCCATCTGACCGTCCCTGTGACATGTGCTCTGCATTCTATGCTGCATGGAGAATAAACATGAACACGCTATACTTTCATTTTTCTCTTTTAGGTGCAAAAATTGATTCACATTAACGAGGGTTCAAGAATTCTACTCTTTCTTTATAAGGCACTCCTAGCAAATATGACATTAGATAAAGGGGAATTTAGTATTACACCTCCCTTCCCCCGGTATCTACCGTAAATTAGTATTATCCCTCATACTTTTAAACTCTAGTATGACATTCTTTTGAATCTTATCAACTAAATCACTGTTAATGATTTAAACGGCTAATGATGTGGCTGTTTGACTTAGTAAAATGTCTTTCAGCTTCAAAATTGTACTATATGTGCTAGCGTTGAGTCATGAACCTTAATTGGGCAATGTGGTCAAATAAAGTACAGTTTTAAATCTGAAAGATGTCAATTTGTACAAAGCCAAACCGCCACATCATTAGCCATTTGACTTGTTAACAATGACTCTGTTCATTAGGGGGTTATACTGGAGTTTAGGAAATTTTTTTTAGGGGGGGAGGGGGTGATACTAAATATCTAGTCTGTTCATATAGGGTTATCATGTACATCTTATATAAAATATTCCATCACATAATCTATTATTAACCCAATTTTTACATCAAATAAATACACTATCCTAAAACGCTACAAAATGTATTAGAAAATCTTATTCTTTTAATGTTTGGCGAATCTGACATTCTGTACCATGTTGGACTCAGACATCTCTATCTATTCATATGCAACGATGGCATGCATAAAGTTTTGATTTTCCATCTTCTCAAGATTACCCAGAGTTTTATCATTGTAAAATACTTTTCCTAATTACTTTTGTAAGTTTGTTTAACTCTTTATATAATTATCATTTGCAAACTTTATTATTCTACCAAATCCTCAAGTCATACTTTTAAATTTTGACATATTACTAGTGACAGATTCCAGTTTTCTAATCGTTTTGTTATTCACAGATGATTGATGAAAACACTGATTGTATCGGAAGCCATAGTTCAAGTGATGGAGTTGTTGATGATCCTGTGGAAATGGATAATGGGGAGAACTCTGGAGTTTCTCCTTATGAGCTCGAAAGGAAGTTGCATGAGCTAGTAGAAGCAAGACAACAAGAACGGATAAAAGAGTTGGAGTGTGCCTTAGAATGTGCGAAACAAAAGCTTCATCAGAAAGAAATTGAGGTCTCGTTGTGGAAAAACGCTGCAACCCTCATTACACAGCATGTTTCAGAAAGCTCTTGTTTGTCAAGGTAAGCACACAAGTTTTCTTTCTGAATTCCATTATATTCAAGAAAAATCTATAGCTAGCCTCCATAAATGTAAATTTACAATTGTTTTCATAATGTCTTTTTTCTTATTTCTCGCTTGTAAGGGACCGCCGAGGGGAGGGACTACATTTTGAAATATAGTTTATACAAGTCTGATAGTTTAAAAATCGAGGGAAAAAATATAGTGCAGAGAGAGAGCAGGGATGGGTTTGTGTATTGTGTGGTTTTATTTAACCTTTTACCCTGGCATGTTGAAATGTAAATTTTTTTTTCTTTTTTTTGAGTTGAGTGATTAATATGATATTCCATACATAATCAAAGAACCATCTTAGCTTTTATTTTGATTTCCTTTTTAAGTGTTTGTAGAAATCTTGGATCAATTTTATGTTGTTTTTTCAGGCATTATTCACTTGATATCATGTCCATTAGGCATTAGATACAGAACTAATCAAAGCGAGGTAATGCTGAGAACTTGTTACTTATTTTTATTTTTTTTACATTCTCATCCCCTTAATCAGGGATGAATAACTGTCATGTTTAGGAAACTGAATGAGTGCTTCAGATCCAAAGCAAAAAAGAAAATTACAAAACAAATACCACTGAATGTTCTAGGGTTAGGACTGAGTTTCTTGTCACACTCAATTAAGGGATAAGCCTAATCTCATAATCCTAACCCTTCGGACTCCATGAAACCCAACATATAAAGGTCTTCGCCACTATTCATTGTGAATTAGTTTTGAGTTGGATGCCCACAAACTTAATATGATATCAGAACATGCACACATGTGATAGACCCAAATGTCACGCGTGTTCTACGTCACCTAATAGAATTTTACGTGTTAGGCTCAAAATAATGCCAGACATGAGGGGGTGTGTTCAATTTGATAAAAAAAAAAGAGTTTGTTGAGAATAGTTCTACATAAGAAGATAAAATTCTTAACAACCCAATATATAAAGGTCTTGTGCCACTCCGCTAATTGTAATTGGTTTTTAGTTGGAAGTCGACAAACTTAATAGCAACAGTAGCCCTTGGAATTGTTGAAGCCTGTATCTCTTTGTAACTAGGACCCTTATCCATTCACTAGCATAGATTAGAACCGAGGTCATTTTGAGACTTGAGCTTGGTATATAATATGGATATAAATAAATGTAATTTAGATTTCCTAGAATTTATTTTATTAATTTTTTCTTTTCATTTTTTGAATCGAGCTCAAGTGTACCATCTTGGTCCAGCGCAAGGCCAGGCTGATGGCCTACCAGCAATGCCTTTTAATCCTGGTTGCTGATTTTTCAGCCTACCTACTAGTACTCTCGAGATCCTACAATACATATAGGGAGCGGTTCTCATGCCCTCACTATATTGTTATTACTGTGATATTTTTGGGTTATCATGACTTGTGGAGCTCACATACAGATGAACCAAGGGCTAATTTTTTGTGAAGATGATCTACATGGTGAGGAGAACATCTTTACAACAAATCAGCTCATTTTAAAACTGGCAATCCAGTCATCCAATTTTTAAAAAATTAACGGTAATTGAATCATTCATTTTACCATTAAATTACATTAATGGATGATAATGTTGCAAATTTTAGAATTAGCTGATTTTTTGTGAGAATGATTGACATAGTGAGAAAAATATCCTCACAAAAAATCAGTCGTTGAGTCATTTATATGTGAGCCCCACGTGCCATGGTAACTGTGATGGTAATATAGTGAGGGCACAGTAACGGCGATATTTGGTTAATCTGTGTTTGGGATCTAAATTGGTTGGTAAAGTGGGCTTTATTAGTAAGGAACTAGTAATGTGGGCTGAAATGTCAGTTATTTTCGTACTTTTTTTTTTCTAATAAGTGAAAACACAGTAACAGAGCTTTGAAGGGTTGTCCTCTGTTAGTTCACCAACTCCCACTTCCATTTACTCTGGTCAAAGCCTCAACTATGACAACAAAAAACCATGGCCTGACAAATTCACAGAATACATGTCAAACTTTTTAATAAATATTCACAAGTACATCAGTGGATCTGTATGTGTGACGATTTTTCTGTGCTTTTCACATTTTTAGTATGTTATATCTTCGCCTTAGAAATATGTATTTTAGTGAAGACCACTGAAACCATGATTATCTATTTGTAGGTTTTTGGAATTGAATCTACAATGAAGATTCATCTTTAGATATTGTTGTTATTGAAGCCTTCTTTCGGCAGGATCTGTCGAAATGTATTTTCTTTTTTGACAAAAAATCTGTCGAATTTTATTAAAAAAATTTAACTATGTATTGTCGAATTTCAGAACACTGGTGACGTTAGTTATTTTTGAAAATTCTACTTTTTCTGTTCAAATCCAAATCGCATCTCTATCTAAATCCCTCTTTCTCTTCAGATCTCCCTTCTCCTTTTTTTCACTTTTTTTTCTCTCTAAAGCGTTGATGATGGTGGTGGAGCGAATGAAGTTGTGGAGTCGGTATGGTGATGTTGACATGGTTGTGCTAATGGTGGTGGAGATGGTGGGGTGTATTTAATTGAGGTTGCTGGGGTTTAAAATAAAAAATGAAAACCCTTCCCCCTTAATAAAATAGGTCCTCCCCCTAACCAATTTGTAAATTTTGGGGGTGCCTCTTAACTGGTTGAGCCTCCCATCCAAACTACGGAGCCCTAATAACATCACTCTCTTTAAAATACGTCTAATTCAAAAAAAATATGTATCCCCGCTCCTTCAAACATAAAAAAAATAAATTAATAACCATTCGTTCTAAAATTTTTAATTTCATTAATGATTAGTTTAAAATTAACAAATAAAAGTTAGCTCATACATTGTCTAGCCCGCAAATTTTTCATGGCAATATTGTGCCACAATAAACTTGTACGTTGATCCTACCTTGATAATTAATTAATTATATATTAGATTAGATTAGATAGAGAAAGGTCTTGATTACAGAATTTTAGCGTCTAACAGAAATGAGCTCATACCAAAAGAAAAAAATGAAAAAGGATGGTGGTGCGGTCTTGGTTCTTAACGCGTAGAGCGTCAGCAACTGAGTTGGCTGATTTAAAAAAATCAATATAACAAGGTAATATGAACTGCAGTTGTAATGTAATGTGTTTACTAATAAACAATAGTGTTTTTTTTTTTTTTTTGAGAGATGCTATTGTGAAGGGCTAAATTGTTGTAGAGGGATTGAGCTGACACCAAATATCCACTATTCATTTTAGACTTGTGGAGCCCACACATATAGATTTAAAATGCCACTTTACACTTTCTAGCAAAATAAATAATTGGGCTGGTCCTAAAATCATTTTTGATTTTTTTTAATAAAATATGAACCATGGGGTATTTTGTAGAAGAAATATATATTTCTGGTTCAATTCAGTACACAATGCCAGCAAAAATTGAGCCAGTTTAAGAAGATGTTCTCCCTTCCTCTTTGTGTTTTCAAGCTTTGAACAGTGCTATTCAGAACACTTTATCTGACCACAATCGCTGACCATGTGATGTGGCATCTGAAGTGGGGTAAAATGATTGGCAATGGATAAAATTAAAAGGGGTTTTAGAAAAAAAGTTCCTGTAAAAAAAATCATTATAATTTTAGTCTTTATTTTATAAATTTAGTCCCTAAGGACTAAAATCATTATGACTTTTTATACATTTTTCAAAATTAAAATCTCATTATTTGACCACATCAGCCACCGCACCACGCCACCACTTTATCTGACCATAACTGCTGACCACACGACGTATTGGGGTAAACTGATTGGCTATAAAAAAACTGGCCAGATCAATAGCTACATGCAACAATATATGGTCAGCAATTATGGTCAATGAAAAGCTGTCAGTCTACCATTACTCCACCTTGTTATTATTCTATTGTAGTAGAATACAATATATGATTTAGTAGTGAAACATAGTTTGAAAGAATATATACAGATGAGAGTCATGATTTGTATATATACATCTGGGAACCCTAATAATTAATGATGTCGGTTGATTGCTAGTTACTCTTACTCCACCATCAAACCACCACCACCTTCACCACCCCCAACACCTTCACCTCCAGAAATGAATGCAAATCATGAAAAAGCAAAAACCTTCCCACTACTCCCTTTTGTTTGTCTGTCTTGGCGTGCACAATTGTCTCTCATTTCACATGTCTATGTATTAGTTGTTTTATCAATGGAATGGAGGTATTCAGCATTTCAATCTAGGGTTTGGATGGGTATTCGTGTACTGAATTGAACTGAACCAGAACTATTTTTTCTGGTTCAGATTCCATACCTAAATTGGAACCATTAATATTATAATCAGTTCCAGTTCTTGGTGCTTTGGAATCTAAGGGAATCGGAATAGGTTTACAAATATCATGTCAATTGAAGGCTCCTTCAATGACACTTGCTTCCACAGTCAAATCAATATTCTTATTCATAAATCAAAATAATAATAGAGTCCTGTAGATTAAAGCGATCAGCCGGGCGCTCATTTTTTTTTTTTTCGAGAACGCCCAGGCGTGCCCAATTGTAAGTTCGTAACAATGTGAAGATCCATACGGCTGGGCGCTAAAAAAAAAATCAAGCTTTTTAAATCATTTTTTGGAAAAGAAAAAAATAAATTTTTTTTTTTTGAGGTTAATGATTGTTGAATTTATAATTCAGTGGATTCGTTGGTGATGAAATTAATTTTGATGCCAACCAGTACCATGCATGCCTGAATCTTTTATTATTAATTAGTTTGTTGACTCGATCGATCATCGATGGATCTTTTCTTTCTTTCTCAATCGATCGTATAAAAATGAATGGTCCTTTATTTGGAGCTCCTAATAATTCAGTGCACTACACATGGTAGCAGCTTCATGATCATGTTACGTACCACGTGTCATTCTTTTATTAGTTTCTATCACTGAATACTCACTAATTAGCTAGATTAATTTGAATGGTATTATGCATGCATGTGTGCACCCACTTTCAAGAATAATGTTATTTTGTGTATCCTCTTTGGATGCATCATACCATACATTCAATCATCTCGCCGTTAGGTGTTATAAAGCCAACAAATAGTGGAATCAGAGGTCCATGTAGACCGAAGAAAGGTTCTGTCGCTTGCAATAGAATCATAATATCCACAACCAGTGGCGGAGCCACAATATGCCCAATGGGGGCAACTGCCCCCACTAAAAATTTATTTAAATCTCATATTTTATGTATAGTTTGTACAAAGTTATTTTATATATTCTCACTTAACTCAAAATAAAATCCTTTATCTGGGTATTTGACTTAACCCATTGGTAAGATTGTAGATTAATTTTGACAGGAAGTCCTTTTTTTTTTGGTAATTTTTTTTTTTTTTTTTTTTTTTTTCTAACAACCCACATAATGTTTACACTCAGTATATACTAGACTCGAACTAGACAGAGATGATCATATGACTGATTTTTGTGGAGATAATCTTCTCACTATGTTGGTCTTCCTAATACAAAATTATATCATTCTAAATTTTTTAACCCAACTAAAAGATGGTTAAAAATTATCGGCAAAATAAATGACTCCAATAAAAATCTAGAACAACTTTAGATGATCCAAGGGCTATTTTTTTTTGTCAAGATGATCTCTTCACTATGTAGGTCATCCTAAAAGAATCATATCATTCTAAATTTTTTAACAAAAGTTGGTTGAAAATTAACGAAAAAATAGATGATTCGAATCAAATGTTGGGTCAAATTTTAAATGAGATTAAAAAATTTAATTTTATGAAACGATGATCTAAATGTTGAAAAGATCTTTCTCACAAGAAAAACAAAGTCCTTGAATCATCTCCATGTGAATCCTATAAGCAGGTGTAAACGGGGTGTAAAAATATATGGGTGTTAATGAATTAAAAGTGGCATAAAATAGAATTCTCCTTTTTTTATTTGGCCCCCACTCAGTTAAAATCCTAGCTCCGCCACCACAACCATGTGGATTTTTTCATGGGTCTCATAGTTTAAGTAAACCCCACAAGTATAAGTCACGATTCTCTTTCTCTTGTGGGACATAAACTTCTACTATGACCCTTTTGTAGTGGAATTAGCTGTACAGGAAGGTGTATATATAATGTTACAGGAACTCTAGATTTACACTTTAAATAATACCTCAAATTATAAAATTGATGTGTGGATATAATTTCAATCTAAAGTCGTTTTTCATAAGATGAAGTATTATTTGAAATCCAAATCTAGGGTTCCAGCAGCATTTCACTTACTCGCAATTCAAGTAGTTGAAAGGTATGCGGTTAAAAGATCCCTTTAATTGTGTAACACCTTACGGCTGGATGATGAGATGCACAAAATAGCACTCTTGAACTTTTGATGGATTTATCAAACCAATACGTTAATCAAGACCGTTAAAGTTATCAAGGCCCACTAGATAGCAAAAAGAAAAGAAAAGAAAAGACAAATTTGATTATTATCTACTTACCCACAAGAAATATAAATGGTGTCTTTAGAAAAACTTTTCAAGGCTGCAAAAATAGTCAACAAAATACAGCAGCCTTATTTATTTATGAGATTTTAAATTGCAAAAATTACCCTTAATTTCTTCAAAATGATTACGACTGTGATTTTGGATGTTGTAAAAGAGTATCTCCACCATTTGTGTATTTTTTTTCTACTTCTTGACAGCGAAAAATAATAGAAAAATTATAAATCACGTTTAGAATTGAAAAACTAGAAATTAACTCTAAACTAAAGAGAAAACTCAAATTATATTAAGCAAAAGTAGAATAATAATAATTAAATTCGACCCGTACATTTTTTTTATATAATAATTAAAGTTTCTTAAACCTAAAAGAAATCAAATTAGTAACTTAACCGGAAAGAAACTCCTCATGAAATAAGGAAACTACTAAAACACGTAAAACTGATAATTTGAAGGCCAAAACGATGGAATTTGGCTAAATTCTCGAGAAATCATGGCGAAGCATTAAACTTGAAGATCTCGACGTTTCTAAGTGACGTGCGAATTTCACACGATTCTGACACTGGGAATCCGAGATTTCAATCTTGTCTACTATTGTCTTCTTCTTCTTCTTAGACTTCTTCTGGGACTTGGACTTGGACTTGGATTTCTCAATTACCTCTATGAACTCCTATACATCACTTCTTCATCTTCTTTTTTATATATATTTTAGTGTTTTTATTTTTGTTGATATTTTAGTGACATGTTCAAATTGAACATTAATTGGGAGGGTCTTTTTTTTTTGGGGGTAAATAGATCTAGGGTTTAAGCAAGATTAAAATAGTATAAATACATCGCTAATATGGGTGAAGAATAATCGCAAAAAAATTGTCACGAACATATGATAAATTACTTCCTCTCATAAAAAGAAGATCGCTCCCACAAACGAAGAGAAATCGCTGGTGCCCACGACGAGAGACTACCAATTAGGTATGTACACATTTATCCAATGTTATGCTAGAAATAGAAAATGTTTCATTTACAATATGAAACTTTTTTCTTTATTATTTTTGTACATAAAAGTCATGCAAATTCAAAGAAAAATAAGTCAGTCAGTACATAATTAGATTTAAAGTGAAGCAATGAATAAAAGAAAAGAAAGAGGGTTTCATCAAGTTAAGTTAATAATGGTGGAAGTGGAACTTTTCTCTTTCTAATTTGACTTTTTGGTAGACAGAAATTTTTTTTTTTGGGTCTTCTCGTTATTGTGTTACCATAAAGATGTTTGTATTTTTGTTTATTTTGAAACCAGAAAAAAAAACAGCTTCCATTTTAATGAAAAATTTAATAATATTAAAGAACATTAAATCCAACCAACATCTCTGATAAATTCACCAACCCAAACTCATATCTTTCAATCGAGTCCGATTTTGCTGCGACACTCGTTTGCTACAACCGTAAGGGACCTCTATATCTTTGCCATGTGGCACAAATTGGCTTAATTTTTTAATCAAAAACCTCTTTCCTCCCTCACCAAAACCACCGCCTTCCCTTCCTCACCAGACCAAAACCACTTGCTGTAAAACTTTTTTTTTTTATGAAAACCTCATTCCCTCTCTCACTAAAACCACCTATTGTAAATCTAAAATCCATCTTACCCTTAAAATTATCTTCAAAACGGCATCAAAACCACCTATTTGAATCCAAAAACCACCATAATTTTCAAAACCGCCATTAGACCATTAAAACCAACTTTACCCTTAAAATCTTCACGAGAATCATCAAAACCACTATTAGCCCTAAAATGATCTTTACTCATTTGAGCCAGTGAACTGGGAGGAAGAGGGGTTTTTAGTTTGTGGTTTAGATGCTAAGGTGTGAAGTAAATAGATGAGGGAGGGAGGGCGGTTTTGATACAATAGGTGGTTTGGGTGAGGGAGAGACGACGGTTTTGATACTGTAGGTGGTTTTGTGAGGGAGGGGAAGGGGGTTTTTGATTAAAAAATTAACTAAATTTGTGCTACATGGCAAAAATGTAGAGGTCCCTTAGGGTTGTAGCAAACCGGTGTCGCAGCAAAATCGGACTCCTTTCAATCCTTCCATTAATGAAAAACAACTCTGACCATCCAACACTGTCACAACTTTCTTTCCCAAATACCCCCCTCTCTCTCTCTCTACACTGTCATCTTTCCTTCTCAAATAACCCCTCTCTCTCTCTGCATCAATCTTTGTTTTTCATTTAAAAATGTAAAGAAGAGAGGATTAGTAGAGCTTATCATGTTGTGAAAATAAAACTGTAAAACAGACAAAAGAGCTTCTTCTTCAGTTGGAGTTGTCTTTGTTTTGTTTGTTTGTTTTCATGGACCTTCAGAGACAGACAAGGTAAGCTCACGTTTTCTCTTAAGAGTTAAAACCCCACAACAAAATCTCATAAATTCCTAAAAAACTCTTCCTTTGTTTTTTTGCCTGAATCATGGTTTTTGAAATTTCAGGTATGTCTGAATGTGAGGATTAGGTACTTCTGGAGATAACATCAGAGTCCAAGTTGCAGAAAACTAGTTGGTTTCAAAAACTATTCTGTAGCCCAAAAAAACCCCACTCTTATTTGAAAACCAGGGTTTTTGGTTCTGGATTAAATGGAGTTGTTGAAACCAAACATTGCTGCTCAAAATGACCCACAGAAGAGTTATCTAAGATAGATGGTTTTAGTTTTTGAACCATTGAAATGGGTTTTGGTTTCCTTAGTTCTATTCTGGTTCTCACACTGTTCTTCAAGCCATTAGTTTCTCAAGAACCCAATACAGATGGGTTCTTTATCTCAAATTTCTTGCAGAAAATGGGTGTAACTGAAATCTCTTCAGATGTTTACAACTTCTCAACTCCTGTTTGTTCATGGCAAGGTGTTTTCTGTGATATTCAAAAACAGAATGTTATTGGGTTTGTGGCTTCTGGTTTGGGTCTGTCTGGTTCTATACCTGAAACCACCATTGGAAAACTCAGCAAGCTTCAGTCATTGGATCTGAGCAATAACAAAATCACAAGTCTGTCTGCAGATTTCTGGAGTTTGGGCAGTAATCTCAAAACCCTTAATCTCTCTTTTAACCAAATTTCTGGTTCTCTTCCTACCAACATTGGTAATTTTGGTGTACTCCAGAACCTTGACCTTTCCTTCAATAACTTCTCTGGTGAACCCCCTGAATCTTTCAACACTTTGTTGAGCTTACAAATTCTGAAACTCAATCAAAATGGGTTTTCTGGGAGAATCCCATCTGGGATTTTGAAATGTCAAAACCTGGTTTCAGTTGATCTTTCAAAGAATAGAATTAATGGGTCTGTTCCAGGTGGTTTTGGTACTGCATTTCCCAAGCTTAAGAGCTTGGACCTTTCTGAGAATGAGATTCATGGCAGGTCTTCTGACTTTTCTGGGCTCAAATCCATCACTCATCTTAATATCTCTGGGAATTTTTTTCAGGGTTCTGTAATGGGTGTTTTTCAGGATCCACTAGAGGTTATTGATCTTAGCAGAAATCAGTTTCAAGGCCACATCTCTCAGGTACATTTCAATTCAAGCTTCAATTGGTCTAATTTGATTTTTCTCGACGTTTCTGCGAATCAACTTAGCGGTGAATTCTTCCATGATTTGAACAATGAAGCTAAGAATCTCAAACACCTTAATCTTGGTCACAACAGATTTACTGGTCAGAAATTCCCCCATATTCAGAAACTCTTTAATCTTGAATATCTGAACCTGTCAAAAACCAGTCTTATAGGGACAATTCCCACTGATATCTCACAATTGGTTAGCTTAAGAATACTCGACCTATCCCAAAATCATCTTGAAGGTCAAATTCCACATTTAGATATCAAGAATCTACGCATTCTAGATCTTTCATTGAACAATTTAACCGGAGAAATACTGCCCTCTCTGCTAGAAAAACTACCCCAAATGGAGAATTTCAACTTCTCTTTCAACAACTTAACCCTCTGTGCTTCCCAGTTTTCCCCTGAGACATTTAAAACTGCATTTATTGGATCACTAGATAGCTGCCCAATTGCTGCAAACCCAGATCTGTTCAGAACAAAAACGACAAAACACAAAGGGATGAAGCTTGCTCTAGCTATCACTCTCTCAATTGTCTGTTTTCTTGTGGGATTGCTATGTTTAGCATTTGGATGTAGAAGGAAAACCAGAATGTGGGCAGTTAAGCAACTCTCATACAAAGAAGAAGCCAGCATTTCAGGCCCCTTTTCGTTCCAGACTGATTCAACAACTTGGGTTGCAGATGTTAAGCAGGCAACTGCAGTTCCTGTTGTAATTTTTGAAAAACCGTTGTTGAATTTTACATTTGTAGATCTTTTGTCTGCAACTTCACATTTCGATCGTGGGACTCTTTTGGCTGAAGGAAGATTTGGGCCTGTTTATAGAGGATTTTTACCAGGGGGAGTTCAAGTAGCTGTAAAGGTTTTAGTCCATGGATCCACCATGACAGACCCGGAAGCTGCTAGGGAGCTTGAATCTCTCGGTAGGATCAAACACCCGAATTTGGTCCCATTGGCGGGTTACTGCTTAGCTGGAGATCAAAGAATTGCCATCTATGATTACATGGAGAATGGGAATTTGCATAATTTACTTCATGATTTACCTCTTGGAGTTCTAACAACAGAAGATTGGAGTACTGATACATGGGAAGAAGATAACAATACTGGAATTCAAAATGTTGGTTCCGAAGGGATACTAACAAGTTGGAGATTTAGACATAAGATCGCACTTGGAACTGCACGGGCACTTTCTTTTCTTCACCATGGTTGTTACCCTCCAATAATTCACCGAGATGTTAAGGCCAGTAGTGTTTATCTAGATTCAGAATTGGAACCAAGATTATCCGATTTTGGGTTAGCTAAGATTTTTGGAAATGGAACAGAGGATGAGATATCTCGTGGGTCACCGGGTTATGTCCCTCCAGAGTTTTCTGATCCAGAAACTTGTATCCCAACACCAAAATCTGATGTTTATGGATTTGGTGTTGTTCTACTTGAGCTTATCACTGGTAAGAAAGCTGTTGGGGATGATTATTCAGAGGAGAAAGAATTGAATTTGGTGAGTTGGGTAAGAGGACTAGTGAGGAATAACCAAGGACTAAGAGTTATCGATCCAAAGATAAGAGAAACAGGGCCAGAGGTTCAAATGGAGGAAGCAGTGAGAATTGGTTATCTATGTACAGCCGATCTGCCTACCAAGAGGCCTAGTATGCAACAGATAGTTGGGCTCCTGAAAGACATTGAACCTGTTGTCAATCAGTGAAGAAAAAAATATGTGGTCTTTCTATTGCCATGGAATGAAAAAAAAAAATGTACAGTGATGAGCTTTTGTTTTTGAACTTCTGGTGATTTTCTTTGTTTGTCCAAATTTTTAGAAGCAGAAAAGCTTAAATTTTCAGAAAACAGAATATACACAGAAGTTTTATGATTGAGGATGTCATTCATCCAGCTTATACTTCTTGATGTACCTTTTTTTTTTTTATAATTTATAGTTTCTTTCTTTCTTTCTTTCTTTCTTTCTTACCTGACCTGAACAAAAATTTGTCTTCTTAAGTTGTCTCTCTCTTCCATGGAGTTTGTTGATGGTCAATGCAGGCACCCCAAGTTATCTTGTTTTAAGAGTATGTTAACTATATATTGTTGATCTTCTGTTATTTTGCCTGATTGTTTTAAAGTGCCTAAGAAATTGTATGTTTAAGGTGGTGTTTGGTAGAACTTAATTTCAGCACTTATCGTTAAAATTTAGAATTTTCAGTGATAAGTGTTGAATAAGATCATTTGTAAGAGTTTTTTTTTTTCTCCTTTGTTCGAAGGGGAAAAAATTAACAGTTTATTTAGATATATGATGACTAGTGACCCGCCAACCCTATCCTAACTTGACCTGTTAAAACCCTACATTTCTGATCGGTTACCCTTTCAACCCTGTTAAGGTTTGGATTGACTCTGACTCATTTTATATAGGCAAATGCCAAACTAGTAAGGGTTAGGATTTGATAGTCTTGATCCGTTAATTCGCCAACCCACCAACCAACCAACCTGCTTAGGATCTACCCTAATCTAACCCATTGCCAAGTGTGGATATATCTTACCAACTTACATTGGACAAACTTAACAACGATATCATGGTCGAGAAGTTTGATCTCAAGACTTCCTACAATAAACGATTTATGGAGAATTGTACAACGGTTGAAACAAAGGCCCATGTGAAGTTATTAGTATAGCTATTGTAGTTTTTTGGGGGGTTAAGATTAGGATTGAGCATTTCTGATCTATTACCCTTTTAACCCTGTTAGGGTTAGGGTCGACTCTGATTCATTTTATATAGTCAAATGCCAAACTAGTAAGGGTTAGGGTTTGATAGTCTTGATCCGTTAACCCACCAACCCACTAACTTGCTTAGGGTCAATTCTAATCTAGATAATCTTGACCCATTAACCCGCCAACGGGTAGGAGTGTACAACGGTCGAACCAAAGGCCACGTGAAGTTATTAGTATAGCTATTGTAGTTTTTGGGGTGCTAATTGTCGCACCCATCATCTATGGACCAAGTAAAACATGGGCTCTTGCAACATATAATTTAAACTTCACACGGTTTTCTTGGCAAAATTCACAATTAAAACCCTAATTTTTTATGTCCAAGATTATTAAACATTACATTTGGCAAACCCCTTCACTTAAATATGGGAATTCATACTAGTATTGATGGGTTCCCAAATTGAACCACTAGAAAATCCCATAAAAGAAAATTAGTACAGTAAATTTTAACTCAATCAAAGCTTATTCAACTCTAAATTGAATCAAGGAATTTAACAGAGACCCTCTAACATTCTTGGTGATTAATACCAATAAAAAAAATTAGAGAAACTTATAAGTTTAGATGTGTACTAAGGTCTGAAAGAAAAGGCTGAAGAAAAATCCCGTGGTTCGCAACCTACTCCAAAGTGCAACTCATCTACTGTTTGTGGTCGAGCTGTGAGAGAGGAAGAAAAATATGAGGGGTACAAAAATTGGGTTCTACCCAATGTTTAAAAAATGGTCCGTCATAACGGTTATAACGGCCGTTATAACGGTAACGCTCATATACCGTTATATTATTTCACTGTAATGATGTTATATTGTTATGCCGTTTTTACCGTTATAATGGCCGTTATTTTAATTTGAAAAACGAAAAATAATATAAAAAATTATTTTAGCATATTTGACATTTTTTAAAAAATTTAAAAACCGTTATTTTCCGTTATAACGACTGTTATTTTATGTTATTTTGACGGTTTTCCTAATTTAACGCAAAATACCGTTTAGAGGTAAAAAATGTTACAACAACCGTTATAGCGGTTATAACGGTAACGACCCCCTTCCGTTACACCGTTATAACAATCGTTTTCAAACATTGGTTCTACCTAACATTATTTATGTTAAGGTGCGAATAGGGGGTTTCTGTTTTTCATGGGGTGCGAATAGAAATTAGGGTGGGCACATTAGATTGGGTGGGTGCAACAATGCACACCCCACAAACCCAACTAATCAGTTGAAAAACAACAGAAATCAGTCGAAAAATGCTAACCAAATCGATAGATTGTCCTCAAAAAGTTTCAATAAATTCGACAAATTTCTGTCAAATGAGAAAATATTCTCCCAAGTAAAACTGACCATGCCCCCTAACCAATTTGTAAAATTTAGAAGTGCCCCCTAACTAAGCATGCCTCTCATCCTAACCAGGGAGCCCCCATCGTTGTTACCACCTTTCCCTTTGGGCGGGGACATGAGTTCGAATCTTTTGAAGTGTAGTGCCACCTAGCAGCCTAGTAGCACCCAGATTTCCCATATGGGAGTTTTGGACTATGATACACGATTTTAGACACCACAACTTACTTTTCAATAACCAAGATGCCACCACGTCACCACACCACCACACAATAATATATAGTATATAATAGTTATTATAATATATAATAATTATTATACATAAAAAATAAAAAAGTAATAATAATAATTTATATGAAAATGATAGAAAAATAAATAAAGAAAAAGATAAAAAAAAATTATTTGAAGACGAAGAACTTTTTTAAATCAACTAATTAGTTGAGACAATGTGCGAGGATTAAGATCCACCCTAAATGAGTTGATTGGTTAGAGCATCTCCAATGCAGTTGTGAATGTGATAAAAAGTAGGTGCCACATAGGAAAGAAAGACTTTTGCTCCAAAAAACCTTCTCCAATGCAATTGTGAAGACAAAAGTGGAAGTTGACGTGGCAATGAGAATGAAAGACATTGTGAAACCCATTGTCTAGTTCTAGACAACCAACTTCACAATGTCTTCACATCCACGTCACTAATTATGAATAAAATATAAAAAAAATTAGTGAAATAAAAAAATGTTTTTATTTTTATGCCCTAGAAAAACTGTTTTTTACAGTTACTAAACTTTTTTTGGTTTTAGTGGGATTTTTACCGCCAATTTTTTTAACAAAAATAATTTTACATTTTTTACAAATTAAATGCCACATAAGAAAAAAAGCATGTGAAGACTTTTGCATTGGAGGTGACTTCTTATTTTTGAATGTCTATTGTGAAGTTTTTCCTGATAATGAGGAAGACATTGTCTTGGGCAATATGCCACATAGGAAGCACAAGACATTTTCAGACATTTGCATTGGAGATGCTCTTAAAATTGATTAACCTTAATCCCGACTCGGTTATTAAACAGATTAAATTTAAACTCTAACTTTAACAGGTAGGTAAATTGGTCGTAAGTAAAACTTAAAAATATTAAAAGAATTACTAATTAAAATAAGGGGTTTTGTAAAAAAAAGTCCCTGTAAAAAAAGTCATTATGTTTTTAATTCTTTTTTATAAATTTAATCCTTAGTTTTGGACATAAAAATCATAAAAATAGGGACTAAATTTATAAAAAAGGATTAAAAACACAATGACTTTTTTTACAGGGACTTTTTTTACATTTTCCATTAATATAAAAGATTAAAATTTAATAACTAAAAGATTAAGTCACTAACTAAAACTTAAAACATTAAAATTAAAAACCAAAAATTAGTTAATAAAATCTTAAACTAAAGGGTTATTTTCTAAAGAAATATATAATTTATGCATTGACAGATAATCTGCGGTCGCATGTTAAGCGAGTTGACCCGTCTAACCTGTGAACCAGAAAAGGTCAACCTTAATACCTTTGACAGGTCGAGTTAGGATTAGATTTGGCAGGTGGGGTTCGATTTTATCAAGTCTACGATGAAGTTAAGAAACTATTTGGAGGAATTTGAGGCTAGATTATGCCTGTAAAAAACTATTGGAATCAACCCATAACTATTTTAGATGTTTTGGAGTTAACCCTTAGCCGAGGTATCCACCCAGTCCTTTAATAGAGACTTTTTTTAAGAGTCCAATTTTGCTACAAAGCTAAGGAACCACTATTTTTGGCACAAAAGTCCTTCAATTTTTTACCTTTGTGTAGAAACGTCATTTAATGAGCAGATAGAGAGAATTAAGGAGAGATAAATGAAGAACTAAGGAGAAAAAGGGAAAATAAGGAATGAAAAAGAAGAGCAGATAGAGAGAGAAAGAAGAAGAATGCATCAAGAAAGAAGGAAGACAGAAGAAGGGTATTATACAATAAGATCAGTTACTGTTTCATTAAAAATCATAGAAAGCATGTTTATATTCTTGTGTTGATCATCAATTTTGAATGCCAATTTCCATATTACTTGATTCCTTGCAATAGATTTTCTAGGTCTGTTAATTATTGGTATATTTTTTCTTCAGATTTTATAACATTGCTAATCAACATTCCTTTTTTATTGTAATTTTCTCTCCAATTTCTTACCCATCAATTACTCTTTGTTTCAATATATTAGTGTTTGAGTAAAACATCTTGATTTGGTGTATAGATTATATGGGTTTCATCTAACATTCAGCATTATAAACATGTATTAATTTATGTATTTAAAAAAAATAAAAAAAACTCTTATAACTAACATTATGTACAAAATCGTTCGACTCGTACTCTTACTGTACCACAAAACAATATCAAATATATAAAATAAATATCACTATCACATATTAGTCGTCCTAAGTATATCGAACATTTAGAATCCTAGGACATGAGAAAGCATATACTGTATAATTAACACAAGCCCTTTGTTTATATTGAAATCAAAATTTCTACCTAGCTGGTAATTAGAGAAATGATTAATGACCATGAACACAAGGAAGCATATACTGTATTTTATATTAGTAAAGATTCCCTTTGTACCCAATAAATGGTGCATATCCTTGACAATCTGGGATATTCGATGGACGGGGCTGCATTTAGGATTTTTTTTTTAATTTTTTATTAAAACAATTGTTAGACATTTATCAGAAGACAGAACATTTGATTTCTTTATTTCTTTGGGTTACTACACATAAATTTTTTAATTTTTTACCCCATCTTAACTACTCCTAAGGAGCATCATGCATGGCCCATGAAACTAGAAAACAAAAAGAAATCAACTATAAATAGTTAGGAAAGAAAAGATGTTTCAACAAACAAAAGCAAAATATAATCTTTTAAGGTTGAACAAGTCTACCGATCAAGTAGCTAGCTATAAAGTAGGAGCTCCATAAGGATTCATAAACCCTTTTTCCAAATCAAAAGAAAATGGGATCAGATCAGGCAACAGATAGGTATGGTGTTTGTTGCAGTTTACTTTCTACTTTCCTCTTCAAATAAATCATTTTTAAGTTGAGTGTTTTGGTTTTGGTGTTGTAGTATGTATGCAGTTGTTACAGGTGCGAACAAAGGAATTGGGCTTGAGATTGTTCGTCGTTTGGCACTTGAAGGTGTGACTGTTGTGTTAACGGCTAGAGATGAGAAGAGAGGATTAGATGCGACTTCATCGCTTGTCAAATCTGGGTTGGAGAATGTAGTTTTTCACCAGCTTGATGTTCAAGATCAATCTAGTGCTGATTCTTTGGCTAAATTTGTCCAAACCAAATTTGGGAGACTTGATATCTTGGTAAGACTTGTGTTTGTTAAAATGAACATGAATGAGATATCTTTGAAAGGACTTTGTTTGTTAAAATGAATATGAATGAATTAATTAGTGTTTTATAACACAAGTTGGCTAGTAGATCTGCACTAGACGCGGAGTCAGATATTGATTCACATGGAGTAAATGAAAAGAAAAATTTTGGCTTTAGCCCAACTAACGTTTTTTTGTTAGTCTAAATCCCAAAATCACCGCACTGCAACCCTCTCTATTATGCACACACCGCAACCCTCTTTAGGGTGAGGGTTGCAGTGCGATGGTTTTGAGCTTTAGACTAACAAAAAAAAACGTTAGGTTGGGCTAAATCCTAAAATATTTTAAGTAGAGGTTTTTGCCCAAAATCCCCATATATATATATATATATTTCGAGATGAATGAGACTGATTTGGCTGAGATTGACCCAGTTAGTTGGTACCTACTTTCAGTCCAGGTCTATTCAAAATCTAGTGAGTTGAGTTCTGAGTTGATTCATCATGCTCTTCAACAGCGAGAGTATGTTTATGTTTGTATAAAGGCATGTATCTGTTGATGTCGAATTGTAATTCAAAGGTTACAGCCTCTTTTTTTTCGAAAGGATAGCTTGAAAAACACCATTATCTTTCTATGAATCATCTTCTATAGGTAAACAATGCTGGAGCATCTGGGGTTGTAGTTGATGTGGACAAATTGAAGTCTTTAAATATCGATCCAGTATCTTGGGTAAGTTTACTACATATAAACCATGACTTTATGACCTTATAAGAGGTAAAGAAATTAACTTCAACATTGACGTCCTAATTATGATTGGTGCAGCTCTCTGGCAAAGCTACGAACTTGGTGCAAGTGGCGATGCAACAAACTTACGAAAAGGCAGAGGAATGCCTAGACACAAACTACTACGGCTGCAAAAGGGTCACAGAAGCTCTTTTGCCTCTTCTAAAGCTGTCTAAGTTAGGTGCAAGGATTGTAAATGTGTCTTCTCTTAGATCAGAGCTTAAGGTAAACAACTACTCTACAAAGCTTAAGCTGCAAATTCAACATAGTATGTTAGTTGGTTTAAGCTAAGGTGATTGTTAAATAGGAATGCCAGATTAATGTTGGTTTGTTTTCATAATCAGAGGATCCCGAATGAACAAACTCGAAGGGAACTTGGGGACCTAGAGACCCTAACTGAAGAGAAAGTGGATAAAATAGTCCAAAAATTTCTTCATGATGTGAAACACGGGATGCTCGAAGCTAATGGATGGTCTCTTATGCTACCCGCTTATAGTGTCTCCAAGGTTGCACTTAACGCATATACTAGAGTTCTTGCGAAGAGGTACCCAGATATGTACATAAACTGTGTTCATCCTGGTTATGTCAATACCGATATAAATTGGCGTACAGGGCCGATGACTGTCGAAGAGGGAGCTAGAGGCCCAGTCATGTTGGCTTTGTTAGCTAATGGAGGGCCTTCAGGATGCTATTTTGATCAGACAGAAAAGGCAGAGTTTTAACCAACTGTTTTGAATTAGGACTAGTTGCAATATTTGTTGTATTCAGGACTAATGTCTGATTTCAATTGAAATGTTGAACTTACGTAAATCATCCAGTTTGAAGTTTCTAAGTAATCTGAATTAGTGAGTTATCATCTTTGGCTTGGATTGTCATAATTTATTTGCAAGGTGTGATTAATGAATCAATATTGCATTACTTCGGCCAATTGGCCTTATGCTCTGCTTTCTAGTTTCATTACCATGGAATTTATTTCTCTGCTTAGTTAATTTTGGTTCGTTTTGTGTTCCATTGAAAAATTAGAGTATATATATAATTCTTTTGTTTTGAATCGGTTTGAATTATTAGTAAAAAACCAGTCGGCTCATGATGAACAACGCCATGTATGGCGTTAAGAACTTGTTGGCATTGTTACATAAGTACATAACTCTGCTTTGTCCTACTTCCCTCCTTGCCCAGGGATTGTTCTTGTTTCAATTCTGCATGCCTCCTTAAGAATAGTCCTCCTGTTGAAACTGAACTTAAAACCCATGGCTCACGCAAGTCTCATCGAATAATAACCTTATTGTAATTGCCTGAAAAGATCAGGCAGATGCGAGATGCTAAACCCATATATAGTAAACCCCAAGAAAGCATTTAGTGGCTAAATTCTTAGATTCTACCTACTTATTCTGTAAAATTCCAACTAGTCCTCTTCTAAATGACTTATCACTTACTGCCATGGCTCTCATCAGCTCCAATCCAGAATCAGTCATCCAGTTGCAGAAATATATGTTTTCCTTGCTGTTTTCTACATTTGGGGTTGTTGTAAATAAAGTTTCAAGCATGAAGAAGCATCCTCATACTACATTCTCTTCATTTGAGATGCCATTACTTTTCCTTCCTGTTGGGGGTTTTTGGTAGGCAGTACTGTACTTTGTTCAGTTTCAAGTTTCAACGACGGTGAGTCGGTGACTAGTATTCTTAACCCAGTACACGCAATGCAACCTTTTTTTCTGTTTATCACCATATTGAATGATTTCAAGATCCTTTCATTGATCATTACTTTCTTCGAAAACATAGATTTTTTGGTCATTCATTTGTCTTGAACATCCTCAACCGATGTTCGATATGATTCTTTACCATCGTGTCATAATCGATAGCGGCACAAGATCTGTGAATCCTGTATAGATGCATGCCAGGATAAATGCGCAGTCATAGACGTAACGATACAGTACATCTTCCTATCTAAAAACATTCCCATTAGGTACATAGCTACACAAGAATTCCATGCAAGCAGTAATTTATTTTAGGTACATAGCTACACAAGAATTCCATGCAAGCAGTAATTTATTAGAAGAGATTTAGACGTACAGAATTCCAGCAGAATTCGAGTAGAGTAGGAGAACTGCAATAGGATGGTCATCCTCTAATTCATCAAGCCTTGTTGATAATTTTGTCAATAAATATGAGATGCAAAGGCTTCTTCAATCGAGCCGACGGAGGAGGTACTCGACTTGAACAAGCTTGGTCAGAGGCATCACCCAATCTCCATACAAGCGAGAAACTATAGACGGGTCAATCTTGTACTTCCGGTTGTTGTCCTCCTTGTCATTTAGACTCACTTCTTGTGCAAAAACCATCGCCTTTTTCTCGACCCTCCTCTTTACCATCTCTTCGACATCTATGAATGTCAAGAGTTTCATCAAAGCATCTCTGTCCTGTAAGAATCAAAAGAATCTGAAAAGCCAAGAAAAACAAGAAAACAATCTGATTATCTGCTTTCGAATGGAACTCACAAAATACCTGAGCACGGATGGCAGGCCCGTAGTCCTCTGGGGCATCTCTGAATTTGACCTCTGCTACAAATTTTCCATAATGAATCCTTCTCGAAAGGGCCTGTGACAAAAACCATTTACAGTTTCATAGTCGGTAATCGATATAGTGTTATTACATTAGTATAATTTTCGGGGAATCTAAACAATCGCTTCCATTCTTCTTACCTGCAAACAACCAAGATCACACGCTGCTGTGGATCCGTAGTTACCATCATCTCCCTCCTTGGTGAACAGGGGAAGCAGTTCGTCGAAGTAAAATTTCCATATAGTCTTGTTTATGTTAATGCAAGAAGCTGCAGGATGCAATACCTATGATTCACATTGGTTACACAAGATAGTAAGATTAAGTTCTGCTACAGATTCAGGTATGTCAGAAAGCGCGAGCGAGGGAATCAGGTGACAAACCTGTGGGTAGTTGTAAGCAGGCAATAGCGGCCGTGGCAAATCGTCTGGGAAGAAAGGATGTTCTTCTGGGCTTTCATATCTACCAACCTGTAAAATTCCATGTGTAACATAAGAAAAACAGAAAAACAGAAAGCACCCCTTGCTCCTAGAAATTACAAGGTATTGTGTTACATTCTTTAGTCTTTAGGTTAAGTACTTATGACGCTCTTTATTGGGTACTTAACATGTTCAAGTGCAACATTACTCTGATATCAACTAAGCCATTTTTCATGTAAGATGTTAAATTATAAACCCAGATGGAGATGAGTTGTCTTGATCTTTTGTGAAGATGATGACCTCTTCTTGACAAAGTAGATCATCACTAAAAAAAAAAATCAGGTAATTTTAAGTGTTTTATTATATGTACCCTAAGAAAAATTTACTTAAACCTAAAATCATGAAATGAATGGTCCTCACAAAATCCCCAACTTATAATCAACTTATGATAGGGTAAAAGTTTTAATCTCAATGATGAAGATCAGTAAATCTATGTGTTATGTGATTATTCTTATTTTTATTCTTGTTTTTTACAACATGGGTTTTGGATTCCTAACCAAGATAATAATCTCACAAAAAAAAAAAAAGAAAAAAAAAAAGAAGCATAACTCATCCCCATGTTGACATATATATAAAAAACAGAACAATTCAGAACCTAGGAAAGCTCCCACAAACAGAACATAGTTCATAACGATATAGAATTTCGAGAAGACAAGAATCATACAAAAGAAAGAAACGACAAAGATCTCCGATTAAAAATAAAACCTAAAAAACAAACAAAACCCATCTTGAATTTGAAAACATAGAAGATTATTATGAGTTTGAAATGAAAATTTGAAACAGAGCAAATCAAATGAAAATAGAAAAATTCTGAAATATTATTACCTTAGCATGAAGAATTTCTGTTTCCTTCACTATGTACTGAACGAGAGACCCATCAAAACAACCAGGAATTAGAAAAGATGATGATGATGATGATGATTCTTCATAAACAGGAGAATTTAATGGGAATTTAGCTCTTTCAATGAGACTAAACACGATTGTATCTTCTTGTCGAATCAATGATTTCCTTATAGTTTCTAAATTCAATGCGTCTTTTGAATCTGAATTCCCATTTTCCATGAATCTGCAACAAAAACAAACTATCAAAATCAGAACCCATAAAAGAAAAACAATTAAATCAAGGAAAACGTCACTGTTTTTTGGTTTCTAAATTTGAATGTTGTTAGAAAGGGACCTTGGAGAAATGTCAGTAGAAGCACAAGCCATGATAACAGAAGCAGAAAAAAGTAATGTATAATCGAAAAAAAGATGAGAGAGAGTTAGAGAGAGAGAGAAAGAGAGAGAATTTGTATTGGGATTTCTTTTACAGGAAGAAAAGATATTGCTT
>MVGT01001066.1:332828-388020 GCA_002174775.1 Macleaya cordata | reverse complement strand
TTATTTTCTTACCTAGATACAACTTAAACTTAGTAATTATTCTTTAACATTTTTAGTCACATGTTTGAATTTGAAGAAGATATTCTCGTAGGTTATTTTTTTTAATCCTTCCATTTATAAGAATATCTTCTCAATCAATGAGTACTAACTATATATACATATGTATGTCCAAAAATATATTTATTGTTGTGCATGGAATAGTTTAGGAAAACAATTAGGTGTTAGGAGTGAGAAATGGTCGATTCTCTATCTCTTTCTCTCTCCCCCACGGCTCCCATCATGTGGGACCCATTATGTCTTCAAAAACATAAATGCATTATAATTTATAAAATCTTAACAATATTTTCCAAGAATTTAAGTACATGTATACATATATATATATACATATGTATATATGTAAATATTTATATATGTATATATGTAAATATTTATATATGTATATATATGTAAATATATTTGGATATATGAATATGTATATCATGCCAACATATTTTCAAATGAAATCATAGCAATTTATTGTATTTCTTCAATGTGGGGTCCACTTCTTTCTTCCCACACATGCATTCATAATTTCATCTCAATATAAATATATATATTTACTATTTAAATACTTGCACAATAAATTTATGCATGCATGCAATCATGTACGTAGGCAAGGGACTCGTTAATTCCTCCCCTATGGAATTAACACATGGACTTTCACACCTATACACACTAGTTTGTCAAGAATTTAGGGTTGGTCTCGACCCATAGGCTTGGGCCCATCTTCAGTCCATTCTATAATATAAAAGAAATAAATTCTCGGGTGTTACATCGTCACCCCTCAAAAGAATTTCGTCCCGAAATTCAAAATTGTAAAGTTTATATTAGTTACGTGAAAACACCTCAGGATATTTTTCCCGAATCACCGTCTCCAGCTCCCATGTTGCCTCTTCAGGGCTATGGTGCCGCCACTGGATCTTCACTAGGTGTAGTGTCCTGTTTCGAAGGTCTTGTGTTTTTGTTTCCAAAATATGTAAGGGCTTCTCCTTATATGAGGTATCTTCACACAACTGAACGTCTTGCCAGTTTATAACATGTGAAGGATCTGTGTGATATTTTTTCATAACATCGAATCATGGAACACATTGTGCACTCCTGTCAATTGTGGCAGTAGGGCAAGTCGATACGCCACTTCTTCGACTCGACCGATATCTCAAACGGCCCAATGTAGCATGGTAACAATTTCCCTCTTTTGCCAAACCTCTTGATTCCAGGTCATGGAATGACGCTCCCCCACCTGAAATTAAAGTGGTCTCCTTAGGTTATTTGTGTACTGCTTCTATCTATTTTGTGAAGTCAAAAGCCTTTTCTTGATCTGCCGGACAATTTCTGTGGTTCATTGTACAACATCTGGCATCATCATGCTCTTTTCACTAACCTCAGCCAAGTATTAAGGTGTTCTACAAGGCCTTCCATAAAGAGCTTCATAGGATGCCATGCCAATGCTGGACTGGTAACTATTATTATATGTGAACTGAATAAAAGGTAGATGATCGCACCAACTCTATTGGAAATCCATCGCATATGCCTTAAGCATGTCCTCCAGAATTTGTATGGTTCTTTCTGACTGTCCGTCCGTCTGTAGGAGGTATTCAGCGCTCAAATAGAGTTGCGTACCCATAGCTTCTTGGAAACTTTTTCAAAACTTAGATGTGACCAACGGATCTCGATCCAACAAGATAGACAATGGAACATAATGATGTACCATGATTTCCTTAACATACATAACACTCAGGGCTGCTATTGTGTCTATTTGCTTAGTGGGAAGAAAATGTGTAGACTTTATAAGTATATTCAAGATTACCCAGATATTGTCATAATGCTATTTGGTTTTGGGTAATCCTCTCACAAAGTCCATATTTATAAAATCCCACTTCCATTCGGCAATATGTAGTTTCAGTGGTCCCGTTGGCCTTTGGTGTTCAATCTTCACTTGTTAACATATGAGGCACGTCGACATATTCAAAGCCATGTCCTTCTTTATACCTTTCCACCAAAATTGTCTCTTTAGATCATGGTACATCTTGGTACTCCCTGGATGTATGAAAAATGTGGACTCATGAGTCATTGTCAAGATTTCCTTCCTGAGTTTATCTTTTTCCGGCATGCAGGCTCTTCCTTTAAATAGTACTCTACCATAATTTCCCATGGTCCATCCTTCTGGTGCATCATCAGCCTAGATTTGAGTTTTAATCTTTTAGAGCAAGGCATCATGTTGTTGCGCCTCTAAGATTTTTCTCATGAAGTCCGGTTCTGCCACCATATGAGCAAGGTATGCTCTATCTGTCCCTCTTACTACTAGAAGGTCGAAGTCCGCTACGGTTTCAATCAACCTGAAGGTTGCCAAGGTTTCATAGCTTTTTGAAGTCAGTGCGTTAACCACCACGTTTGCCTTACCAGGATGGTAGTTTAAGGTGAAATCATAGTCCTTTAGGAACTCTAGCCATCTCCTTTGACGTAGGTTTAGTTCCTTCTACGTGAAAATGTATTTCAGGCTTTTGTAGTATGAGAAGACTTCGAACTTCTCTCCATACAAGTAATGCCTCCATAGTTTTAGTACGAAGACTACTGCTGCCAACTCGAGGTCATAAGTTACGTAGTTCTCTTTGTGGCTCTTCAGTTTCTGCGATGCATATGTTATAACCTTTTCCTCCTGCATAAGGACTCCTTCCAGTCCTCCTCCTGACGCATCACAATACACTGTATACCAGATTTAGTCTCAGGAGTTGCTAAAATTGGAGCGGTTGTCAATCTTGTCTTCAATTCCTCGAATGATTTTTCACATTCCGGGTTCCACTCGAACTTGACTCCCTTCCTTATCAGTTTGATCAGTGGAGCTGCTATTCTTGCAAAGTTTTCCATAAACCTCAGGTATACCCTACCAAGCCCAAAAAGCTTTGGACTTCATGAACATTCATGGGTCTCTCCCATCCGGCTACTGCTGTTATTTTATCAGAGTCCACCGCAATACCTTGCTCCGATATGACATGCCTCAAGAATAGAACTTCAGTTGGTGTTATCTAAGAGTCTGTAAAGCTATTTTTAGGTGTTCTTCGTGTTCTTCCACTGTCTTCGAGAATATCAGTATGTCATCTACGAAGAGTACGACAAAACGGTCCAGGTAGGGCTGAAACACTCTATTCATTGAATCCATGAATGTCGTTGCTGCATTGGTTAGCCCAAAGGGCATTACTAAGAATTCGTAATGACCATAGAAAGTCATGAATGCCGTATTTTTAATATCTTTCTCCCTAATTCTGAGCTGATGATAACCCAATCACATATCAATTTTTGATAAGTGTTTGGCTCCTTTCAGTTGATCAAAGAGGTCTTCAATTCTTGGCAGTAGATATCAATTCTTGATGGTCACCTTATTAAGTTGACGGTAGTCCACACATAGTCTCATTGATCCATCATTCTTCTTCACGAACAACACCGGTGTTCCCCATGGTGACGCGCTGGGTCTGATGAACCCCAGTTGTTGTAGTTCCCGTAGTTGTTTGTCCAACTCTGTGAGTTCTTGAGGTGTCATCCGGTAAGGTGGAATTGAGATCTCCTTCGTACCTGGTTGAACCTTTATCTCAAACTTGATCTCTCTATGAGGAGGTAGTCCTAAAAGTTCTTCAGGAAACACATTTTTGTAGTCATTAACTACTAGAAAACTAACCCTAGCTGGCGCCGAGGTTCTTCCAGGAATTCTAGTAAGGCTCGATGTTGCCTAGTGAGCTTTTGCCTGACCATCCCAGTCCTGAGTGGATCAATGATCTTCTCTTTATCTCCAAGGACAGATAACATTTATCCTACTAGAGTGGTAAATGTGACTTTTCTATTGGGACAATCAAGTGTGACACTATAGGAGGACAACCAGTCGTTTCCCAAGATCACGTCATACTCCGTCATCTTTGTGACAATAAGTTCTATCGCCAATTCATTATTGGCCAAACCAATAGGACAACTTTTATAGACCTTATTCAAAACAATAGTTTGCCCTAGAGGAGATGCTATATGCAATGAATATCCTAAAGGTGTAACTTCTAGATCAAGGGTTACAACAAAATGTACAGATATAAAAGAATATGTTGCACCAGAATCAAGAAGTATCTTAGCCTAGGAGCTATAAATGAGTAATCTACCTTCAATGGTGGTGACTTCTACGTTCACCTCAGGAGGTGCCAGATGATTGACATGACCCTGAATCCTCTATGCCTCCTGTGGTTTCCCTCCGCTGATCCCCAAAGTCAAACAAGTGAGGCATATAAACTATACGTTCATCTCCTCAAAAGAAACAACTTTGATTCTCCTTAAGGAGAATAACTAACTTCTTACCATCTAATGATAAAATGTTATTTGATAAAATGTTCATCAATCCACATTTAGGATCATATCAGGTCTCCAAAGAGACCAAACCAACCAACGGTTCTCGAATAATTCACGTCACATAAACTTACTAGTTCTATAAAGACAAGTTGACTTCCTTTAAGAAGTTGATACACACAATACGAGCATGAGCTGTTCCAACCACAGACGCTTAATACAGCAAGTTAAACCAGCACCATGCTTGAGTCATTGTAGTCGCGCCATGTATACGTCACATCATCTTCCACCAGTTAAACTCTTTCAATTAGTACTTGCATTTCCGTTCTTACCACGTCATAAATACGTGTCCACCATTAATATGTAGATTAAATCCGCCATGGTGCTCCAAGTACCAATGCAACAAGAAGCAACAACTAGGGTTTTACTAATAGCAAGCCTAATTTATAACTATATACACACAGTTCAGTTATATATAAGGTTTTTAGTTATCTAACCCTTACCCCTAAAAAAAAGAGAAGATCAAGTTTGAAATCCAAAACTATTCAAACACATTTGGTTAAACACACATACTTACAAAATCATACTTTGAAAAATAAAAGGTCGGAAACAAAGAAAACTCATAACACACAAGCATAGTAGATCTAGAACTTGCACTCTGATACCAACAGTAACGACCCGACCCTTGAGCTCATGGCCCATAACCTGTCCACCAGACTCAAAGCTCAGTCCGTTAGGAAAAAGAAATTTAAGTCATACAATCACTTTTCTACTTCACAAAATAGTATTTTAGAAATTGTAATTTCCATAACCAAAAACACAGTAGAAAGATATCTCTAAGTCCTGTCCAAGGTGTAATGTAAATCTTTTTATACAATAAGATTCTAAATTTTTAAAACTGGGTTCAACCGATACTCAATCCCATGAAAAATAAAAAAAATACTATCTACAATTCATTTCAGTAAATAAAAGATATTAGAGAGAGAGAGAGTTTATTAAGATACTCCTTAAGAAAATCCATTACTCTCTCTCCTTACAAGTTCTCACATTTAGATTTTTTAAAAATAAGAGTTTTCCCCAAGGCTCATTCTTAATTCATCACAAAAGCATTCAAACCTTGGTTCATGTTATAAAACAAAAGTACCTTCATACTAGATAGATATGCCTAAAGAAAATCATGATGATATACCCTTATTTAATAAGTTCCTTTTTCAAAAGAACTAATATCAACCACCAACAAATGAAAAACATTCATGAATAATCTATAACCAAATACTCTTAAAAATCAATCCATATGAATACGAAATCCAAAGTCCCATTCCCTGCTTAGGTAGTAAAACTTTTTTCGAAGTAGAATAATCTACTCCATAATTCATAAGTCGAGTGATATTCCCACGAATCTATGATTTGCCTGACATTCTAACTCCTGAATCAGTGGAGAGTAGGAAGGAAAATAATGAGTATAAACTCAGTAGGATGAACCAATAATAATAATTTACAAGTCTATACTTACACCCAACCCATTGGATTTCTAAATGAAATGATCCAACTAACTCACCTTACCTACAACACATGAAATACAGGTAATGATTAACTTTACCTGTTACTCTCAGAGCCTAGAATAGCTTGGAACCGCCCTTGGGTATCTCAGAAGATAACTCAAAGCGATGCCAAAGTGTATCCATGAATATATCCAACATTTAAGCCATCTAACACCGCATTCTACAATCTGTTACGCTTTTTCAATTACGTGACAGAAACATTTATAACTTCTAATTGTTTGGATAAACATGAAATTTTACACCAAATTTCATATACATGCATTCCATGTCCCCACCATCAATACTATTAAGCATGTGAGGCATATAACGCTTCAACTATGATCTGTCACGCTTTTTAAAACATGTAACAGCAACATATCAAGGCTTATAACATTATGAAAACGTGACAAAAACATTCCCACAATATATATATCCATCCCATATTGCAACATAATCATCATTACATGTTATCTTGAATAAATCATCATATAAGAATGAAGAAAAGAGCATAAACAATGCTTTTAATTAGCTTACAGCGACACAAAATATCATGTATATGCATCAGCAACAGTACATAGCTAGAAAGCGTGGTCTTTTTGACAGCTTTATCTTCTTTATGATTTTTAAATCTCACGGCTGTTACGGGTGCCACCCACGATCGTGAGATCGTCTTCCGTGGAGAACTCATCATGGGGTATCGCCATAAGGCCGCCTAAAGGGCACGAATCATATAGATCCAATGTTTCTCTTGCGTCCTTATTTATATGTTTTCTTTTAACAAGTGATCATGCACTCAACGTGTAAATGTTGGAATTGGCATGCATCACCATATAGAAATCAGCTAGACATTAGCATACAACATGTTCACATCATCATGTTAATAAAATGAAACTTCAAATCCATGAAAACAAATAACCACAACAGTATCAATTTAAATCATGCATAAAGGTGAGCATACACAACATACGATCATAAAGAAAGTTACACAAATCATAACTTAAAACTAGTTCTCATACTACCTTAACCGTGATTTAGCTTTGTGATTGGGAAGATGATTTCTCCCTTTTCTCTTTTTTTTTTCTTCTTCTTAATCTTCNTGTCCAAGGTGTAATGTAAATCTTTTTATACAATAAGATTCTAAATTTTTAAAACTGGGTTCAACCGATACTCAATCCCATGAAAAATAAAAAAATACTATCTACAATTCATTTCAGTAAAAAAAAGATATTAGAGAGAGAGAGAGTTTATTAAGATACTCCTTAAGAAAATCCATTACTCTCTCTCCTTACAAGTTCTCACATTTAGATTTTTTAAAAATAAGAGTTTTCCCCAAGGCTCATTCTTAATTCATCACAAAAGCATTCAAACCTTGGTTCATGTTATAAAACAAAAGTACCTTCATACTAGATAGATATGCCTAAAGAAAATCATGATGATATACCCTTATTTAATAAGTTCCTTTTTCAAAAAAACTAATATCAACTACCAACAAATGAAAAACATTCATGAATAATCTATAACCAAATACTCTTAAAAATCAATCCATATGAATATGAAATCCAAAGTCCCATTCCCTGCTTAGGTAGTAAAACTTTTTTCGAAGTAGAATAATCTACTCCATAATTCATAAGTCGAGTGATATTCCCGCGAATCTATGATTTGCCTGACATTTTAACTCCTGAATCAGTGGAGAGTAGGAAGGAAAATAATGAGTATAAACTCAGTAGGATGAACCAATAATAATAATTTACAAGTCTATACTTACACCCAACCCATTGGATTTCTAAATGAAATGATCCTACTAACTCACCTTACCTACAACACATGAAATACAGGTAATGATTAACTTTACCTGTTACTCTCAGAGCCTAGAATAGCTTGGAACCGCCCTTGGGTATCTCAGAAGACAACTCAAAGCGATGCCAAAGTGTATCCATGAATATATCCAACATTTAAGCCATCTAACACCGCATTCTACAATCTGTTACGCTTTTTCAATTACGTGACAGAAACATTTATAACTTCTAATTGTTTGGATAAACATGAAATTTTACACCAAATTTCATATACATGCATTCCATGTCCCCACCATCAATACTATTAAGCATGTGAGGCATATAACGCTTCAACTATGATCTGTCACGCTTTTTAAAACATGTAACAGCAACATATCAAGGCTTATAACATTATGAAAACGTGACAAAAACATTCCCACAATATATATATCCATCCCATATTGCAACATAATCATCATTACATGTTATCTTGAATAAATCATCATATAAGAATGAAGAAAAGAGCATAAACAATGCTTTTAATTAGCTTACAGCGACACAAAATATCATGTATATGCATCAGCAACAGTACATAGCTAGAAAGCGTGGTCTTTTTGACAGCTTTATCTTCTTTATGATTTTTAAATCTCACGGCTGTTACGGGTGCCACCCACGATCGTGAGATCGTCTTCCGTGGAGAACTCATCATGGGGTATCGCCATAAGGCCGCCTAAAGGGCACGAATCATATAGATCCAATGTTTCTCTTGCGTCCTTATTTATATGTTTTCTTTTAACAAGTGATCATGCACTCAACGTGTAAATGTTGGAATTGGCATGCATCACCATATAGAAATCAGCTAGACATTAGCATCAACATGTTCACATCATCATGTTAATAAAATGAAACATCAAATCCATGAAAACAAATAACCACAACAGTATCAATTTAAATCATGCATAAAGGTGAGCATACACAACATAAGATCATAAAGAAAGTTACACAAATCATAACTTAAAACTAGTTCTCATACTACCTTAACCGTGATTTAGCTTTGTGATTGGGAAGATGATTTCTCCCTTTTCTCTTTTTTTTTTCTTCTTCTTAATCTTCCATTGCTTAAGTTTAATGGAGGATAATGGTGTGTGAGGAGATGGGGTGGTTTAGAAGAAAGGGAAGAAATTGACTAGCATAGGTGAGTTTTTTTTTCTTCTAACCGAATGGAAGAATGCGAGAGAAAGTGGGTAGAGATCGAACTTGGCAGCCCTTTCTCTCTCTCTAATGTGTGTTGCATGTACACAAAACTATGGTGTTGAATGCCATCTAGAGCTTACCACATGTACACCAGTAAATCCAAAGGCTGGTGTTTGTCATCATAAGTATAATTCCAATTTGGAAGATTAATCTTTCTAAATTTGGTGTCAACAAGATATTTAGTAAGTTTGTGGAGGTTTTAATGATAATAATTAAATTTGGTTCGATCTCCCCATTATGGAAAGATCGACCAAATCTAATACTAAATCATCACTTATATCATCTAGCAAATCTTAGATCCTAAAGTAATAATATTGTTAGTATAATTCATTCAATAATATGTGTCAAATAAGCTAACCAAAAATAGTTCCACAATTAATTTAAAATTTGAATTTATTTCCTTACCTAAATACAACATAAACTTAGTAATTATTCTTTAACATTTTTAGTCAAATGTTTGAATTTGAAGAAGATATTCTGATAGGTTATTTTTTTCAAACCTTCCATTTATATGAATATCTAATCGATCAATGAGTACTAACTATATATACATATGTATGTCCATAAATATATTTATTGTTGTGCATGGAGTAGTTTAGGCAACAATTAGGTGTTAGGAGTGAGAGATGGTCGATTCTCTCTCTCTCTCCCCAACACCTCCCATCATGTGGGACCTATTGTATCTTTAAAAACACAAATACATTATAATTTATGAAATCTTAACAATATTTTCCAATCATTTAAGTACGCATATGTATATATATGTAAATATATTTGGATACATGAATATGTATATCATGCCAACATATTTTCACATGAAACCATAGCAATTATATACAACATAGTTTCTTATCGTTGCATCTTCACTATCATGAGAAGAGTCGGATTCCGATGATGAATCATCAAAAATGACATTCATCGATTTCTTCCCCTTTGAATCACCAAAGCTCTTCTTGTTTGGGCAAATATTTGCCATGTGTCCAAATCCACGACACTTGTAGGATTGCACCTCATCACTCTTCTTATTCTCAATCCTATCTTCATTGGGCTTGGACTTGGAGAAGGAAGAGTTCCTCTTGTCGAATTCTTGAGATCATATTTTCTACTTTTTCATATGCTTCATGAATTTCCTTGTAAGGATAGAAATTTCATCATCAATTGAGTCATCGAAGGATTTGTCATTCGACTTACTAGCTTTCTTAGAAGCCTTGAAAGCTATATTCTCGGACTTCTTTGTAGAGCAGAAGTTTGACTCGAATGTCCGGAGATTTCCTGCAAGTTCCTTAGGTAGAAGAGCATCAATATCTTTACTCTCCTCAATAGCTGTAACTTTGGCTTCAAATCTCTTGGGAAGAGATCTCAAAACCTTACGAACTATTTTGGAGTTAGAAATAATTTCACCCAAAGCAAAAGAGTTGTTGACAATATCATTTAGTTTAGCATAAAACTCATCAAAAAATTCATTGTCATCCATTCTAATAGTTTCAAATTAGGTGGTCAACATTTGAAGCTTTGCTATTTTAACAGTCCTAGTACCTTCATGGGTTACCATTAAAATATCTTGTGCCTTCTTTGCTACTTCACAATTAGATATGCGGCGAAATTCATCAGCCGTGACAGCAGCATAGATGGCATTGAGAGCTTTGCTATTTCTAGTAGCAGCCTCAGTTTCATTGGTAGTCCATTGGCCTTCCGGTTTAGGAACTTCTCTAAAGTTATCTCCGGTACCAATTATCATGGTAGGAGGAGACTAAGTAATTTCTACAGTTCTCCAAACCCTTTGGTCTAGGGACTTGAGGAAAGCTCTTGTTCTGGCTTTCCAATAAGGATAGTTGCTGCCATTGAATAATGGTGGTTTGTTTACAGTACTACCTTCTCGTTGTGAATCCATTTAGTCACAAATAGGGATCACACTCAGGTTGTTAAACCCAACAAGTGAACCCGCTCTGATACCAATTGAAAGTCTAAATACCCTGCGGTTAATGAATTTAACCGTATGTCAATGTGACTATGGCTAAGGATCACACTATCACCTAATTAAAAATTATTAAGGTGATAAGAGTAAAAATAAAAATCTCTAACAAGAGTATTGACTTATTCGATTCTTAATATGCGGAATTAAGAATAAGAATCGAATATTTCAATCTCACAACGAGTATGGAAATATGCACAAGAGATTTTGTTAACGAGGAAAAACCTCGGGACCTAGTCCAGCAAAAATCCACTAAGAGTTATTGAAAACTTACAACCCAATTTACCACTCGATGGACACGAATTACGACTCCCTCTACGCTCCAACAGCTACGGTGTATAGTTCTTCTACAAATTCGAACTCCACGAATATGCCTCTTAGTTGATTATTAATTCTCATGTATACAACTTGGAGTCCACCAAGCCAACGTGAACGAGTTGTGTATACAATCCGAATCCACGAACCAACACCTCCTGTAAATTTGATGCGTCTTCAACTTGAACTCCACAAGTCCCGCACCATGAACAACTACTCGACTCCTCGAGTATATTACCATAAGATACTTCAAGCTCAACCACAGAAAATCCACCGGCAGCAAAACTCAGGTTTTGAGTTAAAATGGAAAGGATTAAACCATTTACAACAAGTTTGGAAGCTAAAGGATTAGAATTGAAACTCTCTAAGAACTTGTTGATGAATAGGGTGAATGGTTGATTAAACATTGATGGTTCAATCCCTATTTATAACTGAAAATGTCCAGCACAAACCCAGAAATCTCTAGGTTATTTAAGATCAAAAGCTAGACACGATAATGGAGATGAGCAGACATTCCATTGATTCCTCATCCCACTTTGAGTTGTTCCCCATGCCCCAATAATTTCCCTAAAACATGCTTAAGAGGGAATGTGCAAAAAAGTGAATAGGAATCACTTTACAGCTCACAAAACAGCTAAAATCACACAGATCAGAGCGATGGTTTCGAAACTGACTTGTTGGTTTCGAAACCAAAAAGGGCCTAACATAATTTTACTAACTTTGGTTTCGAAACCAATATGTTTGGTTTCGAAACCAAAAACCATCTGACATCATTTTTTAACTTTGGTTTCGAAACCAATATGTTTGGTTTCGAAACCAAAAACCATCTGACATCATTTTTTAACTTTGGTTTCGAAACCAACATTTTGGTTTCGAAACCAACTTTTGGCCACAGTACAAATGGTCACAGTTTCTCGAAAAGTCGTGATATTCTGACAGCATTCTTTCAAACACTAGTTTTAAGGGGTTTTAATATCTTTTGTCATTCCGAACTTCCTTATATGATCTAATATGAACTAACCACCTATGGTATTGAGTCTCTAAGTCACTTACCATCCTAAGATGGGTTCCGGTGGTGAGTTGAGCTTCTTGGTGTCTTTTCTTCGCAACGAACCGAATGACTCACTAACTCTAACTCAAGTTACATTGACCTTCTTGAGTTTACCTTTGACACGAAATTTGACAAATAGGACATGAGTGAACTCTTGGACCTAACAATCTCCCCCTTTGTCATTTTCATGACAAAGACATACATAAGAAAATAGTATAAAGAACCTTCCCCATTACAACTCGTATTTTCGTACACATGACTCAATAGAACTTAAAACACGGATTATATAAAACACCATGTTTCACTATAAGTCTTCATTGAGTTGAGCTTTCACAAGTCTTCTCTCCTTCACTATAAGTCTTCATTGATTAGAAATATAGAGAAAACTTGCTAACTCTCATTGACGATATGAGTTCGATTTGACACGCAAATTGACAAAACCCATGAGGGAACTTATGGACCTTATAATTCTCTAAAGGTCTAACCACCTATGGTACTTAAGTTTCTGGTTCTTCAAACCTATTCGAACCGAGGCTCACTAAACTCTAATTCAAGTTACAAAGACCTTTTTTAGTTTAACTTTGACACAAAATTTGACAAATCAACTCATGGATCTTTCATTTTTTTTTAATTAAGGGTTAGTCCCCGTTTTTTTGAAACAGCTGTTTTGGGTTCCATTAAGAGTTATTGAAAACTCGGGACCTAGTCCAGCAAAAATCCACTAAGAGTTATTGAAAACTTACAACCCAATTTACCACTCGATGGACACGAATTACGACTCCCTCTACGCTCCAACAGCTACGGTGTATAGTTCTTCTACAAATTCGAACTCCACGAATATGCCTCTTAGTTGATTATTAATTCTCATGTATACAACTTGGAGTCCACCAAGCCAACGTGAACGAGTTGTGTATACAATCCGAATCCACGAACCAACACCTCCTGTAAATTTGATGCGTCTTCAACTTGAACTCCACAAGTCCCGCACCATGAACAACTACTCGACTCCTCGAGTATATTACCATAAGATACTTCAAGCTCAACCACAGAAAATCCACCGGCAGCAAAACTCAGGTTTTGAGTTAAAATGGAAAGGATTAAACCATTTACAACAAGTTTGGAAGCTAAAGGATTAGAATTGAAACTCTCTAAGAACTTGTTGATGAATAGGGTGAATGGTTGATTAAACATTGATGGTTCAATCCCTATTTATAACTGAAAATGTCCAGCACAAACCCAGAAATCTCTAGGTTATTTAAGATCAAAAGCTAGACACGATAATGGAGATGAGCAGACATTCCATTGATTCCTCATCCCACTTTGAGTTGTTCCCCATGCCCCAATAATTTCCCTAAAACATGCTTAAGAGGGAATGTGCAAAAAAGTGAATAGGAATCACTTTACAGCTCACAAAACAGCTAAAATCACACAGATCAGAGCGATGGTTTCGAAACTGACTTGTTGGTTTCGAAACCAAAAAGGGCCTAACATAATTTTACTAACTTTGGTTTCGAAACCAATATGTTTGGTTTCGAAACCAAAAACCATCTGACATCATTTTTTAACTTTGGTTTCGAAACCAATATGTTTGGTTTCGAAACCAAAAACCATCTGACATCATTTTTTAACTTTGGTTTCGAAACCAACATTTTGGTTTCGAAACCAACTTTTGGCCACAGTACAAATGGTCACAGTTTCTCGAAAAGTCGTGATATTCTGACAGCATTCTTTCAAACACTAGTTTTAAGGGGTTTTAATATCTTTTGTCATTCCGAACTTCCTTATATGATCTAATATGAACTAACCACCTATGGTATTGAGTCTCTAAGTCACTTACCATCCTAAGATGGGTTCCGGTGGTGAGTTGAGCTTCTTGGTGTCTTTTCTTCGCAACGAACCGAATGACTCACTAACTCTAACTCAAGTTACATTGACCTTCTTGAGTTTACCTTTGACACGAAATTTGACAAATAGGACATGAGTGAACTCTTGGACCTAACAATCTCCCCCTTTGTCATTTTCATGACAAAGACATACATAAGAAAATAGTATAAAGAACCTTCCCCATTACAACTCGTATTTTCGTACACATGACTCAATAGAACTTAAAACACGGATTATATAAAACACCATGTTTCACTATAAGTCTTCATTGAGTTGAGCTTTCACAAGTCTTCTCTCCTTCACTATAAGTCTTCATTGATTAGAAATATAGAGAAAACTTGCTAACTCTCATTGACGATATGAGTTCGATTTGACACGCAAATTGACAAAACCCATGAGGGAACTTATGGACCTTATAATTCTCTAAAGGTCTAACCACCTATGGTACTTAAGTTTCTGGTTCTTCAAACCTATTCGAACCGAGGCTCACTAAACTCTAATTCAAGTTACAAAGACCTTTTTTAGTTTAACTTTGACACAAAATTTGACAAATCAACTCATGGATCTTTCATTTTTTTTTAATTAAGGGTTAGTCCCCGTTTTTTTGAAACAGCTGTTTTGGGTTCCATTTTAGATGAAAAACTTTAACACCCTGTTAACTGGTACATGATCATCTAACATGTGTGAGTATTTTTTAAAGGAGACAAATTAGCAATCACCAAGTATCTCACAGGTAGCCAAAATAACTTGATGGCGGACTAAGAATCTCTTAGATGAGATAAAGGGTCTAGCAACATCCTTTCATGTAGTTCGGTTTGATCATGTAATTAGAAGCATGAATAAGGCTGCAGATATCTTCTCTCAAAAGTCAATAGTCAATGTAAGTAATGATACGTCGTTAAACTAGGTCCCGTTTTATTTTTTTGACATCCTAAACAATGATCACATATCTGTAATCTGGCTTTGGCCTAGTTTTTTCCTTTATATATTGTTCTTTTATCAAAAAAACAATTGACGAAATAGCTAAAAGTGCTGTGTAAAGCAAGTTAAATCGTTGATTCTAATTTAGATACTTTCAAGTTTCAACTTTGCTCGCTCTCTTTCTTTCTACATGTCTCTTGGTCGCTATAATAAGTTTGAGGTGGAGGGGCTGCCCTTGCTCTTTGTAATTTGGATTGGCACCACCCCTCCTTTTCAAGATGGCCCCACTGTTTTAAGAAAGGAAAAGGTTATTAGGTGGCTAGTGAATGGCAAAGAAAACAACCAAAACAGCTAAGCGGGCTGATAAGGGATTTTAAAAACTAGTCAAATGGAATTGACGAGTTAAAAAAAAAAAGAAAAATAAAAAATTTAAAACATTAAGAGACAATCTAGGGTTAGTGTGGTTTAGACCAATTGTACTATGTTCTGCCACTTGTGGTTAAACCTGAATGCATGTAGTTTTCACTTTTAGGTCCGAACCTATCATTTTTTTTTTGTTAAATACTACACTTGAAGATGTTTGGTTGTAAATCTTTTATAGGATTGGATAACCATGTTCCTTATCCAAATTCGTTTTGTGCTGTAAACTCAACCATTAATGGTGGCTTTTCTTTCAAATCACTATTAATAACTTGCTATTTGTGGTGGAGGTATTCAGAGTGGTGGAAGATGCTTGGAATATGGAATTGAACAAGGAGAAACGTTTACTGTTGCAGGGGAGATTTCTAGTTTAACCCAGATTTTTTTTATTAGCAACTAAAATAAAAATTGCTAATATAAAAAAGCGAACAGTTCTAGTGCCATCACTATATTGCCATCACTGTTACCATGTTCTATGGGGCCCACATATAGATGAATCAAGGGCTAATTTTTTGTGAGTATGTTCTCCTCACTATGTCCATTATTCTCATAAAAAATCAGCTAATTTTAAAATTTGTAACCCGATCATCCATTGATACAATTTAATGGTAAAAATTAATGATTCAATCACCATTAAGTTTTGAAAAACTGGATGACTGGATTGTCAATTTTAGAATGAGCTTATTTTTTTTTAGGGTGTTCTCTTCACCTTGTAGATTATCCTCACAAACAATTATCCCTTGGTTCATCTGTATGTGGGCTCCATAAGCCATTGTAACCCAAAAATGTCATAGTGATTGCAATATAGTGGGGGCACCAGAATCGCTCCCTATAAAAAAATATATAATGATTAGTTTGACTATTGCTAGTCACCTCTTAGAATACTCAAATTCTTTAAGTCAATTGTAATTGACTGTTCATTGATCCTTAACTTGTTCCCACTTAGTCATTTACTAGCCAACTAATAACACCGTACTTTAGAAATCATACAAGTATACAACATGAATTTTTATCCAAAAATAATTTGTTTGTTAGATTTTTAAAGCCAATAGGCCATTATGCGAAATTTGTAGGATCATATGTGAATTTTTAAACTTAACCATTTTTGGAAATTAAAAACTGTCGATTCGGAAATCCAACACTTTTTTTTATTGATATTAGGACCTCCAATATGTATGAAAGGATTACTTTTTTAGGCCTTAAGGCCAAAGCCCATTTGTTAAGGATCCCTAACTTCGATAATTCCACCCGAAAGAAAGATACACCCCACAACTTCATCTTTTCTGCTAATAGCACCATCACTGTGCCTCCACCTCCACCACCACCTCCAGAAAAGACAGAGAGAGAGAGAAAAAAAGAGAGAGAGACACAAACACACACACACATACACACAAGCAAATGGTCGATTTTGATCTTCAACTTCGACAAATAATGGTCGATTTTTTTTTTCTGTTGATTTTTATTATTTCGTAAAGATTTGTGGCAATGGCAGTGGGGTTGGGGTTTGGGTTAGGTTTGGTTTTTTGTTTATTATTTTTTCCATCTGAGTTTAGGAGAGACTTCAAAGAGTGGGGGTAGAGGTGGCATTGGTGGTGGCGGTGGAATTATCTTAGCCCCTGACAAATGGGCTTGGATCTTAAAGGCCAAAAAATCAAATCCCTCCATCCCTATTGGAGTTTGGAGGTCTTAATAGAATCCCTTTGTTGTATGTTGATAAAATTTTGTGGTGTCGCTCTGTCAAGTAATTATGTAAATCTTGGACAAAATATCACATTTCCACACCCATCTTCATATTTTAACTTTTTTTTCGTTACCTCGTTCTTAAACTTGGGTTGAACTAAAAGTTGATGGCATTTTAATTTATTTAAGAATTCTCGTTAACTCTTAGTAGATTTTTGCTGGACGTGGTCCCGAAGTTTTTCTCAAGATTGGGTTTTCCTCGTTAACAATTTTTGTTGAATTCTTAATTTATTTAGAGATTGAAATATTTAATTCTTGTTTCTAATTCCGCACATTAAGAATTGAATAAGTCAATATTCTTGTTAGAGATTTTGATTTTACTTTTTATCACTGTTTGAATTTTTTGGGGTAATTTGTATTTAGACCCTAACTTTTGACTGATTTTAATGTTTAGCCCTAATGTTGTCCAATTTCGAGTTAGGCCCTAATATTCACTTTTCCATCCAAATTCCGTCAAGGACAAAAATAACGCTACTAGGAAAACTGATGATTAGATATATTTTATATCACAAATTTACCTCTTTTGCGGACAACGTCACTAAGACAATCACCATTACACTAACTAAAGTTTCTTTTAAACCTCTCATCTTCCACTTTAACTTTATAATAGCTTTTAAATTAGACACTCATGATCACACACCTAAAACCATGCAATTTTATGTAGAAAACCTTTTAAAAAGCAACATATGATTTTATAAAAATATAACTCTTTGAAAACATGAACCGAGAAAACGGAGAATTTTGAAAATAACAAGTTTTAGAAGGGTGGTTCTCCCTATCTTTTTCGCTTAAATTCCACCAGGATTTTTGACTAGCTTCTTCCTTTTTTTTTCTCTAAATACTCCAAGCTTTCTTGAACTTAAATGGGTTTTAATCTTCTTCAGACTTAAAAGATCGAGAGAGAGAGAGAGAGAGAGAGTGAGAAATCGCCTTGGGTTTGGGGGTTTGGGTTTTCTTTTTCTTCTTCTTCTTTTTTTTTGAAAGTTAAAGTGGGGTTTGTATGTGTGGAGAGGGGAGCACGACCTGCCCTCTATTTCTAGGGTTCGGCCCCTCCTCTTCCACCTCCTTAAGTAATCTAAATCTTATCCTAACTCTATCTCTAAACCATGTCTATCTCAAACTCCTTAATCATACTTTTATTTTTATTTATCTACTAATTTAATCATCTTGTATGGGCCAATTTTTACACTAGTAATATTAGGTTTTTATTTTATTTTGGATGGCTAGGATTAAATCCCTAATCCATCCAACAGTTCACATAACATACTACAAGTTTTAGATGATTAAGGAAACCAAAGTGTTTTAGGTTTTGGAAACTATTTTAATGGCGGGGATGTAGTAACTTTTAGATAACTTTAATTTAATCGTCTAGATTCATTCCTTGTTCACTAAAGTTTACTATTTATCATTATCTAAAAAGAATATGCTAGCAATTATCTTTAAATTAGTAATTATCCAATTTTTAGAAAATTACGAAAATTTAGGTATTTTAACTTTATTAACAAGTTTTAGAGTTTTAGTTTCCTAAAACTCTCTAATTAAGTGGCGCACAAGGCAGCCCCTTGTGCCCACGTTTTTTGTTAGTGGGGTCCACCTCTTGGTCATCCCTTATCCAAGTTTTACTATTTACACCCAACTACCTCTTTTCATTTTATTCCAGTTTTATTTCATTTTCATTTTCGTTTCATTTCATTTCTAATTTTTAATTTCATTTCTAATGTATTCCTAATGTTTCAATATGATCTAGATTTAATGGTTTATTCCATTGCTTTCATTTTTAGGTTTCTTTCTCTAAGTGTTCATTTTATTTCTAGGTGACTTATGGAATTTCTATATATTGAAACTACTAGAAATGATTATTTTTTATGGTTATATATTGATTACTACATTGAACGCAGGTCAACACAACCCTAATTTTCATTTCATTTCTCCAGTTTTTCAAACTGAAGGTTCATTTCTAAGGTTTTAGGATTCATTTCTAAAGGATAACCCCTAATCTCTCTCTCTCTCTCTCTCTCTCTCTCTAAGAGCTTTTGAAAACATTTGGTTTTGTTTTGAAAAGCATTTTGAAAATATTTGAAAACATTTTATGCAACTCTCATTTTGCAAAGCATTTTTGAACTCATTCATCCTCTTACATACACTCTATGTATATAACTCATGCATTGTGGATGGTTTTTAGCAAAAGCTTTTTTTCCCATACTCATTGGTTCCTCTCCTTGGGTTTACACCTTTCTAACACTTTTCTTAAATCCCTTCCACCACCAACCCTATCTGATCACACAACTTTAATCTTCTTGTTGTGCTAATTCTTAACTTCTACTTTGAAAATTAATTTTTTTTTCATAAGCATCATCCTTAGATTTTATAAGATATACGTAAGCATATCTAGAAAAATTATTGATAAATATAACAAAATATTTGGTACCCTCACCACTTAAAGTTTCCTTTCAGTCACATACATCAGTATATACAAGATCGGGGATTTCAGAAGTTATTTCAACAGACTTAAACGATGATTTATGGATTTTAGATTGTGCACTAGCGATAAATGGGGAGAATTATTGAAATAGGATTGTAGAAAGAAACTTTAGTGAAAAAACCAGGCCCAAAAAATATTTAGTGAAAACTCCATACCTTTAACTAAGAAGTGATTAGACATAATTATCCCTTTCTAGGGGCATTAGAGTAAATAGATGATATTCTGTAATCATTATATTTTTAAAATAAAAATTATCATACTTTTTTTTATTTCAAATCGATTTTTGATAAAAAAAATTATATTTTTGGAAAGCATTTTTCAAGACCTTTAAAATGAGACCACTCAACAATACTAAAATTCAAACAAAAACAAAAAAGGTATATTTTTTGCCCATAAAACAACGCAACCAACATGGTTGCGCTTTTTTTGTTATTGATTGAAATAACGTAACCAACATGGATGTGTTATTTTTGTTATTGACTTAAATAGACCAACCAACATGGTTGCACTGTTTCTAGGTTTGGCAATAGTAGGGTGGTGGTGGTGGTGGTAGCGTGATGGTATGGTGATGGTGATGGTGGAGGTGGTGGTGGTGAGGTGGTGGTGGTGAGGTAGTTATGGTGAGGTGGTGGTGGCGGCGGTGGCGGTGTGGTAGTAGTGGTGGTTGACTAAAACAGTGCAACCAACCTTGTTGATTGAAACAGTGCAACTAACCTAGTTGCATTATTTTTGGTTTGACTGAAATAACACAACCAACCTGGTTATACTATTTCCGGTTTAGTTAAAATACCACAACAACCTGATTGCACTGTTTCTCGGTTTGGCAATAAAAAGGTGGTAGTTGGGGTGGTAGTGTAGTGGTGGTAACCGTGGTTAACTGAAATATTGCAAACCAACATGGTTTCACTACTTTTGAGTTTGACTGAAATAGCACAACCAACATGGTTTCGTTTTTTTGTTATTGACTTAAATAACCATTTTGGATTTAGCAATAGTAAGGTGGTGGTGGTGGCGGTGTGGTGGTGGTAATCCTGGTTAATAAAAAATCAGTGCAACCAACATGGTGCACTACTTTTGGGTTTGATTGAAATACAACCTGGTTATGATATTTTTGTTATTGACTGAAACAACGCAAACAACATGGTTGCATTGTTTCTAGGTTTGGCAATAGTATGGTAGTGGTGGTGGCTACATAGTGTTGATGGGGTGGTGGTGGTGACATGGTGGTGGTGATTGACTGAAACAGTGTAACCAACCTGGTTGCACAGTTTTTGGGTTTGCGTAAATAACACAACTAACCTGGTTGCACTTTGTAGATCATCTTACAACTCCATTATGTCATTATGTCTTGCTCAGACGATATCTTAGGTTTTGTTATAGCTAGGTGCGAGATAAATCAGATTTTCTTTAGAGTTATTGGGATGCAATCCATGAAATTTATGATTATTGCAGGGTCTTTGTAGGTACCTCCCATCAATGTTGGAACTTGGATTGAGATGATGAACTTTGATGCCGAGGAAATAGTCACCACAAAACGGTTGTGTAAAAAGATTTTTTTTAGTTATTTAATAGAACGGAATATGTGTGACAGTATGAGATATCCCTACATGGAAAAAAATGGACACGAAAGACATACTTTTTTTTGTTACGCACAGTCCTCGGTGCATGTTAGCGTAGTGTAAAAAGACAGAAAAACCTTCTAATGAATAATAGTGGTGCACATTAACTTACCCCTTTTATTTAATTTTAACATAAAAATGGCCATAACTTTCAAAATATAAATCGGATCTGAATAAAATTATACTATTGAAAATCATTTTTAAACAAGATCAGAAATGAATATCAAATTAAAAAAAAAAACCCCCAGAAAAACCCATTTACGAATCTATAAAGTTTGTATACAACAATTAACTATGAATTTGGATACCATAAATTTCAATACTTTACTAAATATTAAAACATGCAAACTAGAAATGCATTGGCTTAAAAAAGTGCAGATACTCAAAAATATGTGAAAATAACCTATACAAGTTATGGGTTTTTAATTATGCAAATGCAATTTTTGAGTTTTTTATTATGCAATTTGTTTACATAGAGGCTTTAAAAAGTGCAGATACTCAAAAGTATGTAGAAATAGCCTAAGCAAATTACAACTTGCATAGGTTTTTAACTAGGTAAGCACAATTTTTGGGTTTTTTTATTATGAAATCTATTTGCAAAAGCTTTAAAAAGTGTAGATGCTCAAAAATATGTAGAAATAGCCTCTGCAAATTACAACTTATATAGATTTTTAATTATACAAACGAAATTTTTGGATTTTTTTATTTGTTTGCATAAAAGCTTCCACACCGGTTGTCTTTTTATGGATTTTACCTTACCCTAGTTACACAGTGGGTAAGGTAAAAATCCATAATTTACCTTACAAGTCCTGGGCGTAAACTAATTTTAGTTTTTTCCATACGAATCTCCAACAGTTTTAGCTAGGCGGGGACCTATAGTTACGTCTCATATCAGGCATGGAGCCGTCTATTTTTTTTTTCAAACAGATGGAGCATGGAGGAAGCCCCACGCTAGGGGTGGTAGCATCACCACACCCACCATCCTGGTGGTGGGACATAACAGTCATTTTTTAAAAGAAAAAAAACAAAGAAGAAGCCAGGCATGGTCCAAAAGCCACGCCTAGTTTTTTTTAATATTTTTGTTTCGAAACAATGACTGTTATGTCCTAAAAAACCTTTTTTTAATTAAATTTTGAATTTTTTTAAAAGAAGACCGATGTTCAACTAGGTCTTATGGGGGTAAAACAGTTGTAGCTAAAATACCTTTTTAGCTTCCACCGTTATGGATGCTCTAAAGGCTTAAAAAATTACAAATGCTCAAAAATATGCAAAAATAGCCTATGGAAATTACAACTTCCACAATTTTTGATTTTTTTTATTATGCAATCTATTTACATAGTCGAGTTACGAAGGTTTTTTGTTTTGAATTTGGAATTACTGTCTAATCTCATTTTGAAGATCTTAAAAAATACTTTCTAAAAATATTAATTTTGTCAAAATCTGATTTCTAGATTAAAAGTCAAAGTATTTTGAATTCTAAAAAGCATTATTTTCTCTCTTTGCCAAGTTACCACTTCCCACAAAATAAAAATTGTTAAAATTTACACTTTAAACAAACGTAAGGGTAATATAGGTATGAAAATAAGTTAGTTTAAAAAAAACTGCAACAGTTGTTGCGTTTATAAAATGCTACAAACTCAGGGCTTCTAGCCAAATTTTGAATTTTGTGTTAATAGAAAACAGTAACCACTAAAAGATTGATTATTTAATTTTTCGGTGCCCTTGGAAATTACAATATCAGAAAATTTGTCTTAATTAGAATCACACCCAAAATTACATAAATTGGTTTTCCGACTCGGTCACCACCTAGCTAATTATCCATTACTCGTTTGGTTCGACTCGGTGGACTCAGATCTATTTCTTTTCTCTTTCTTTTTTATATTTTTTGGCTTGTCTTTGACTCGCGCCTAACTGGTGTGACTTGGTTTTCACTCAGTCAACTCACCTGACTCGGTTGATTCTAGTCCATTTCTTTTTTCTTTCTTTTTTATATATCATTTTGACTCGCCATTAACTTAGGCTGACTCGGTGGTGACTCAGACTCAGATTCAGATTTGGTCACTACCGAGTCGCCCACCGAGTCCGAGGCCGCGAACTATATGTTATATGGTCCCCAAGACATGTGATAAAACAACAAGGATTCAGAATCCGTGGGTGTAACATAAAAAAAAAAAACCGGAGGCTGCTATTGACATCTAAATATGGGATAAGGGTTATTCTAACAAAATGGTTGCAGAGATATAGTGATGAAAGAGATAGTCTATGGAGGAAGGTGATATCTCAAAAATTCAGAGGGAAAGAAAAAGCTTGGTTTCCTGCGACCTCAAACAGGCCTTATGGTTGTGGTTTGTGGAGGGTAATTTTGAAGCAAATAAGGGTGTATAAAGAAGGAACAAGACTTAAGGTGGGAAAGGGTAGTAACACTCTGTTCTGGACGGATAAGTGGTGTGGGAATGGTAATCTCCAAATTAGTTTCCCAGGATTATGGAAACTATTAAAGAAAAAGCAAGCTCTGGTTGATGATATGATTACTGGGGTGAATGAAAATCAGGCTTGGGATCTTGGTCTAAAATGGGACCATGAAAGGGACGAGATGGACGAAGAAATTCAACTGATTTCGGAAGTACAACAACAGAATATTGCAGGAGATACAGGGGATCCTAGGGAATGGAAAAATGAGAAAAATAAAAAGTTTTTAGTAAAGTCTTGTTATGATTTCATTAAAGATATGGAGAATGAGGGTAGCAGCCACCTTTGTTGGAGAATGGCTCATTTTCATCAGTTGAAGTGGGTATCGATGCCCACAAATGGTGGCATCGATACCAGCTAAAAAATCATCATCGAGTAATCAGGGATGTCTAGTATCGATACCCTCATCAATGGGTATCGATACCAGTTGATAGAGTTCGCTATTTTGAAGTCAGGGACCTTGAGTATCGATACCAACACTTATGGGTATCGATACCTTCTGAATGGACCATCTCAGTTGGTGACAGTATCGATATCCACTCATAGGGTATCGATACCCACTGTTTTAGAAGTTGCGAATTTGGCAAATTTGTTTCCTATTTGAAGTTTAACTCTTACCAAATCGTGGAAACCCTTATGAATCTATAAATAGGGCTTCCCTAAGTTGTTTTTATGTATCAAAGAGTTGTGAGAAAACCCTAGGTTTTGTGAGAGAGCTCTAATGGTGCTAAAACCATTGTACTCTGATCATATTGAATAAAGAAGTTGAATCGTTCTTGCCCCGTGGACGTAGGCACCTCGCAGAACCACATAAGTCTCTTGTGTTCTTATTTGTTTAGTTTCCGCTTTGTTTATTTGCATCGTTCGATTTAATATTGTTCCTGGGAGAGTGCAAAGTTGCATAGAATATAAGGTCTTTGCACTTCAAACTGGTATCAGAGCTTTGGGTTACCACATCCAGGTAAACTAGACTATTTGAAGATTAAATATAACTTCAAGGAGAAGATCAATAGGGAGCATAAAGTTTGAAATAGAGAAGATTGATGGATTAAACAACTTTGGCATATAGCAGTGCAAAGTTCGAGATATTCTAAATCAACATGATTTAGAAATCACTTTGGGAGCAATGCCGGTGGGTATGAAGAGACAGAATGGAAGAAATTGAACCAGTAGGCTTGCGGCATAATTAGATTGTGTCTTGCGAAGGACATAAAGTATTATGTCATGAAGGAAACCCTAGCAACAGATCTCTAAAAGAAATTAGAGGAGAAGTTTCTTGTGAAGAGCATGGAGAATCGAATGTTTCAGAAGAAACGACTATGGCGTCTCGATTTTCGACCAGGTATGTCCATACCAGACCATCTAAATTTGTTTAATAATTTGATTGTTGATGTAGTTAATTTAGATGGGTCTTTAAGGAAGAAGATAAGGCTTTACTTTTATTATTTTCACTCTCGAAGTCGTACGATAATTTTGTCAATACATTCATGAATGGAAAGACAACAACTACTCTTGATGAGGCAGTTGTTGCACTTATTAATTATTAATATAGAAGGAAGGATGGATTGGCTCGTAGAGAGTCGACTTCAGAGGCATTGACTGTAAGAGGACGGTCTAACTAGAAAGGTTCTAGTAAATCGTGTTCCAAGTCAAGAGGGAAATCTAAAGGAAGACCAGCAATAGATGAATGTTCTTTCTGTCATCAGAAGGGACATTGGAAGAAGGATTGTCGAAAATTGAAAGACAAGGGCAAAGGCAAGATGGTTTTAGATGCAAACATTGCACAATCTGAACACGGTGGAGGTGAAGAGTCAGATGTTTCACTTGCTGCTTCAGCACTAGGATCTACCCTTGTTAGTTATTCTGACGAGTGGGTTTTGGATTCAGGATGTTCTTACCATATGTGTCCCAATAGGGAATGGTTCTTCAGTTTTACAATGGTAGATGGTAGAGTAGTCTTGATAGGAAACAACAGTTCCTGTAAGACAGAAGGGATAGGAACAATCCAATTGAAGATGTATGATGAAACAGTTCGTGAATTGAATGATGTTCGGTATATACCGAATTTGAAGAAGAATCTCATCTCACTTAGTGCGCTGGATTCCAAAGGTTTCAAAATCACTATGCAGAGTGGAGTTTTGAAGGTATTATCCAATGCAATGGTGGTAATGAGGGGAGAGAAATAGAGGAATTTGTATTTTCTAAAGGGGAGTATAGTGACAGGTGGAGCAGCAGTTTTCGATAGTGTTGTAGATGACACTACAAGGTTATAGCATATAAGGCTAGGACACGCTGGAGAGAAATCCTTGCAGTTGTTGATAAAGCAAGGGTTACTGAAAGGAGAAAAATCTAATAAGTTGGGATTTTGTGAAGATTGTGTAAAGGGAAAGCAAACCATGAAGAAGTTTAGCACCGCAAAGCACACCACCGAAGGCATCCTGAATTATGTTCACACAGATGTTTGGGGACCTTCCAAGAAGGTATCGTTGGAAGGACATCACTATTTTGTCTCTTTTGTTGATGACTTTAGTAGGATAGTATGGGTGCACATCATGAAGCACAAGGATGAAGTAATGGAAATATTTCTACAGTGGAAGAAGATGGAGACAAAAATAGGTAGGAAGTTGAAAACGCTTCGATCAGACAATGGTAGTGAGTACAAGTCTGATCCGTTCCTGCAAATATGTGTTGATGAAGGTATAGAACGTCACTTTATAGTGAAAGAGACTCCACAACAGAATGGAGTAGCAGAAAGTATGAATCGTACTTTACTGGAGAAGGTATGATGTATGTTGTTCAACTTAGGTTTGGGCAAAGAATTTTGGGCTGATGCAGTAATGTATGCAAGCTATTTAGTGAACCGTCACCTGCAAAAGCAAACGAAGGACGAACTCCAATTGAGGTATGGACTGATAAACCTGTTTTTGATTATAATAACTTAGGTGTTTTTGGTTGTTCTGCTTATTATCATGTGAAGGAAAATAAGTTAGATCCTAGAGTGAAGAAGGCATTCTTTCTAGGGTTCAAAAGAGGTGTGAAGGGACGAATGTGGTAGTAAGTAGAGATATGACATTTGATGAAGCTGCAATGTTGACAAAGCCAAATTCAGAGAAGGTAGATCAGAAAGAGAGATGTCAAAAGCAGGTGGAGTTTGTAGAGGTTCCGGTTGATATTGCAAAGTCTATCCAAATAGACCAAGATCCTACTGTTGCATCAAACAGTGAGGATTCAATTGAAGAAGATGAAGCGGCACCTATAGAGGCGCCTCAACCAGTAGATAGTATAGCAGCAAGTAGGCCAAGAAGGGAGATTCAGAAACCGAAACGATACATTGAAGTGGTGGCATATGCACTACCAATTGTAGATGATGACATTCCTTCCACTTATAAACAAGCAATTCAAAGTTGGTGCAACTACCTAAGAATCGAAAAACAATCGGGTGTAAATGGATATACACGAAGAAAGAAGCAACTCCAGGCACCAGTGTCATAAGGTTTAAGGCTAGATTGGTAGCTAAACGCTACCACAGAGGGAAGGCATAGACTACAATGAGGTATTTTCTCCAGTTGTTAAACATGCTTTCATTAGATTGTTACTAGCATTTGTTGCATAATTTGATCTCGAGCTGGTACAACTTGATGTCAAACGACATTTTTGCATGGTGATTTGGAGGAAGAACTTTATATGAATCAACCTGAAGGTTTCAAGGTTTCTGGTAAGGAAAATTTGGTATGTAAACTTCAAAAATCTCTGTATAGTTTGAAGCAGTCTCCTAGACAATGGTACAGGCGATTTGACAAGTTTATGTTGGCAAAGGGATGTACACATAGTAAATATGATCAGTATGTGTATTTCAAAGTATTCCAGGATAGTTCCTATATTTACTTACTCTTATATGTTGATGACATATTCATCGCATCTAAGGATAAGGAAGAAATTCAACATTTGAAGACACAGTTGAGTGAAGAATTCGAGATGAAAGATCTCGAAGAGGCAAGGAAAATTATGGGGATGGAGATACAGAGAGACGGATCTAAAAGCACTGTTTGTCTCTCTCAGAAGCAGTATTTGAAGAAGGTCCTGCAACGTTTTGGGATGGATGGAAAGGCCAAACTAGTTGGAACACCTTTGGCTTCTCACTTTAAGCTCAAAGCTAGTATGTCACCACATTCAGAAGTGGAGAGAAGGTATATGAAGCAGGTACCATATGCAAGTGTAGTTGGGAGTTTAATGTATGCAATGGTATGCACTAGACCCGATATTTCACAAGCTATCAGCATGGTTAGTAGATATATGCATGATCCAAGAAAGCAGCACTGGCAGGCAGTGAAGTGGATTCTATGGTATATTCTGGGTACGGTAGATGTTGGCTTGATGTTCAAGCGAGATGAATCAATTGGTAAGCTTGTTATTGGTTATGTGGATTCTGATTATGCAGGTGATTTAGTTAAATTCCGGTCCACTACAGGTTATGTATTTACACTTGCTGGTGGACCGATTAGTTAGAGGTCTGTTCTATAGTCAACTGTAGCTTTGTCAACAACGGAGGCAGAGTACATGGCTGTAGTTGAAGGGATCAAGGAGGCGATGTGGATGCAAGGTTTGGTAAATGAGCTAGGCTCATACCAACCATCAGTAGATATTCATTGTGACAGTCAAAGCGCAATCCATCTTGTGAAGAACCATGTTTATCACTCACGGACGAAGCACATCAGTGTGTGTTTCCATTTTGTGCCGAAAGTAGTTGAAGACAGCGATGTCAAGTTGGTAAAAATTAGGATAGCCGATAATCCCGCTGATATGTTTACCAAGGTAGTAACTAGGGGACAAATTCAGGCATTGCCTAAGTTTGGTTAATATTGTAAAAGTTTGAAGCACCTTCAGGTGATTGGCACTTTTTTATAGTGCACTTTGGAGCCTCGTGGAGGATTGAAGCACCGAAAAGTGATTGGCACTATTTGCATTTGTTGAAGCGCAATTTGAGGGTAAGATCGATAAGTTGAAGACATGGATGGAGTTCGTGTCAAGGTGGAGCATGATCGGAGGTATTTGTTGGAAGAGTTACTTGAAGATGATGGTGTTCATGAAATCTCACCAAGGCAGAGATTGTTGGAGAATGGCTCATTTTCATTAGCTGAAGTGGGTATCGATGCCCACAAATGGTGGTATCGATACTAGCTGGAAAATCATCATCGAGTAATCAGGGATGTCTAGTATCGATACCCTCATCAATGGGTATCGATACCAGTTGACAGAGTTTGCTATTTTGAAGTTAAAGACCTTGAGTATCGATACCAACACTTATGGGTATCAATACCTTCAGAATGGACCATCTCAGTTGGTAACAGTATCGATACCCACTCATGGGGTATCGATACCCACTGTTTTAGAAGTTGCGAATTTGGCAAATTTGTTTCTTGTTTAAAGTGTAAATCTTACCAAATCATGGGAACCCTTATGAATCTATAAATAGGGCTTCCCTAAATTGTTTTTATGTATCAGAGAGTTGTGAGAAAATCCTAGGTTTTGTGAGAGAGCTCTTGTGGTGCTAAAACCATTGTACTCTGATCATATTGAATAAAGAAGTTGAATCGTTCCTGCCCCGTGGACGTAGGCACCTCGCCGAACCACGTAAGTCTCTTGTATTCTTGCTTGTGTTCTTATTTGTTTAGTTTCCGCTTTGTTTATTTGCATCGTTAGATTTAATATTGTTCCTGGGATAGTGCAAAGTTACATATAATTTGGGGTCTTTGCACTTCAACCTTGAGGAGACCTACCAAGGAAAATATGTCTGAAACTCTCACGTCTCTCCTAGGTTTTCCTTCGTTGTATGGGCAGCAAGTTTGAATGCAGTACCAACTCAAGATATGTTAATGAAGAGGGGGATGGTGATGGTGAATAGGTGTGCTCTATGCAAGTGTCAAATTCAATCAGCTGGCCATGTTTTTCTTCACTGCTCCTTTACTTATAGAATTTGCGGGATGTTCATGTTGTTCTTGAAACTTGCATGGCCTTTTCCGAATTAGATGCTTCAGTTTCTATGGGCTTGGAAGATTAAGTTTTCTCTTATTCCAGGTAATTTCTTAAGGTACTGCCTTCATTTTGCTATTTGGGGAGAAGTTTGGAAAGAACGAAATGCGAGAACTTTCGATAACAAGGAAAAATCGCACAAAGAGATCGTTATGGAGATTGTGGCTGTGATTTACAATTGGACAAGATGTCTGCCCTCTTTCAAAGATGTAAAGTTTGAGGATTTGATTTTTGACTGGGATAAGTTTTTGTAAGAATAGTTTTGCTTTAGCTTTTTTCTTGGTACCTTCTTGTAACCTCTTTGTGCTGCCTTAGCACTTTCTGGAATACTAATCTTATCCTTTTCAAAAAAAAAGTGATGAGATTGTTTTTGGATAAAGGTATACGATGATACCATTGGGGCTATGCTTAGTTGGTCAAAAACCATTGACGAAACTTGAACTTAACCCAAAATCTTCAATGTTCGTTTTTAACGCTACAAAATATATTAATAAATTTTAAAAATAAATAAAAATAAAACTGTAATTTTAAAAAATAATTAACTTTTTATATTAACACTCTGTGGTTTAAACTTTTCTAATTTGTTCGACTCTTCAAGTGTAAACATTTTATATTGTTCACATCCTGTTAAGCGAACATCTGAATTGTTCGACCCCTCAAGTATGAACATTTTATATTGTTCACATCCTTCTAAGTGAATATTTTAAACGTTCGACCCATAAAGTGTGAACATTTTATAATGTTCGCACCTTTTGTGTGAACATTCTAAATTGTTCACACTGTTAAGGGCGAACATGTAACGAATTTGGAATTTTTTTCCTTCGATCGGAAACTTAAAAAACTAGAAACAAAATTTACTTCGAAAAAACCATCGTCTTCCATTCTCACGACCAAAATTCAAACTTTTCGTCAGATGTAATCAATTAGGTTTCAAGGTGTATAACAAAAGGTTAAATAATTATTTGTTCCATGAGCTTGATCAAGTTTGATAGCTCTTATCTATTTGTTATTTTTTAAAAGTCAACTTAAAAAACTAACTTTGACTATGTTTCACAGTTGCCCTTTTCTTATATTTAGATGTCAATAACAGCCTCCAAAAAATCACTTGTATGACCTAATAAAGCCAAAATTATTAAAATACCCCTACCTGTGAAATGACCAAAATAACTTTCACCCTTAGGCACGGCCATACATAACATAGAAATCACACTTGGAAAGAGTGGATAATTAGTTAGAGCAGCGGGTGCTGTAGCGAAACTAATTGCAAAAGAGGGTAAATTGGCCACGAGGACGAAAAGGTAGTTCAGTTTCCATTCCCCAGACTGTTAAAAAATAAAAAGTTTCCTTTTTTCTTTATTTTTACCCCAAAGGCCGGCATAAACAAACGATTGAAATGTTGGAGCATTAAAGCTTCTATAGTCTGGACTCTGGAGCTATTTTTTTAAGCCCACACGAGAATTGTTTTGATAAATTATTTCATAGATATTGAGATTTAATAAGAAAAATCTTTAATGTTTATAATAAATCTATTAGGGTGGCAATGTTTCAAATTCAAGTATAATGAGAATATTATATATATATATGAAAAAATTTCTTAAGGTTTTTTTTGAAGGGGACTATTGCCTAGGGTCCATTACGGTGTCGATACATGCAGTTGGCGTGTGAGAAGCGTAGAGAAACCACCAAAAATATCGTCACCAACGAACGCAGGAAAAGCGCCTACCAATGCGCATAGAGAAACCGCCAATAACAACGTACCTATATTTTTTACCAGATTACATAGGACAAATTTAATGGCAATAGCATGGCCGAGAAGTTTTGATCCCAAGACCTCCTACTACCAAAAATTTTTGGGAGGGATGCACAACTATTAAGCCAAAGGCCCATGTGCAAAAATCTCATAAGTTTGAAAATCAGGATATGATTATTCTAATTGATGTGGCTGAAATTGGGATCTTTTAAAAAATAAAGTAAATTAAAGGTATTTATTGATCTTGAAATGATATGATATGAAAGGCCTTGTTTGATAATGATATGATTTTGACAAGAATGATCTCTATGGTGAGGAAAGCATTCTCACAAAAACTAGCTCGACTTGGATCATCAATCTCTGTGGGCCTCACATACAAGAGAGTCACTAATTAAGTACAAAAAATGATATTGGGACCCAATTAGTTTGGGCCAAACCAAAACCAAATTGATGTGAGGTCTACTGGGATTGTATCTAATGGCTGAAATTTGGTGCTGGTATTTATTTCACCACGTGGATTATCCTTACCAAAAAACAGCACATTCTAAAACTTCTAACCCTAGCAATTTCGCATGTTTACACTTGGATTAGTACATAAATTAATTTGAAAGTGTTTGATTCTTTTTTCTCAAATGGTAGTTAAGATAATCCTTGGCATGCCAAACATATATGGAGGCGGATCAAATGACAAATAAATGTGTTGGATTATTTTCACATAAGCCACATATACAAATAATCCAATAGGGATGCTACTCACCTAGCAAGCTTACGTCCTACCGTGGAGTACATTGAAATCACTCCAAGTTATTGTTTTCTCACAAACCTTAAATTTAGTTGGTTTCCAACCAATTTTTGATTGGGTTAGAAGTTTTTAGAATATACTGATTTTTTACAACGATGTTCTACGAGGAAAGATTCCTCACAAAAAATCATCTCTAATTTTTTTTTAATGGTTAATTTCCTAAAATAGTCGTCATTAATTACAATCTCCAACTCGGATCCCCTAGCATCACTCTATATGATATGAGTTGTCATTAATTACAATCCATTAATGCAAAGAATTACTAATTAATGGTTAATTTCATAAAATAGTCGTCATTAATTACAATCCATTAATACAAAATCTTGTACCACCAGATAATCTCATACAAAATCTGATTTTTTGTAACAAAATTAATAATGCTACATTTATTATTACAATTGCTCGATCACTCTCAATTTTCTATATAAACAACAAGCTCGTACAACTTTTTTTTGTAAACCTAAACGATGGATTATTTAAAGGGCATCCTTATCCTAGTAGTAGTTGTTTTCCGTCTAAGCCTAACCATCACCTATGGAGCTAAAGGAGCAGAAATGATATTAGAAGAAGAAGACGATATGGAGATAGAAAAGCAACTCAGGATTCTCAATAAATCCCCCGTTAAGACTATTTTTGTAAGTTAACTGCACGCTTCTTTATTTTTTGCCATTCTGAAAATTTTATTACCTTCTAGATTTTTTTTTTAGGGTAAACTGGGGTTAAGGAGACCCCATAAAATATATTAAAGGGAACTAATCAATACGTCGTGGATAGGATTTATCCTCATCATCCAAAATGATTTTCTTCAAATCCTCTGCAAAGGAACTAAGAACAATTTCAACAAAATCAGTAGAGCGTATAAACTAGCAAGGTGATTAGAAGCTCTATTTGACTCACGATAAATATTCTGAACAAAAATTTCCTTAAGACCTTGAATGAAGCGCAAAATCGAGCGCATAATAGGGATTGCAATCCAAGGTGGAGTAGCTTAGTGTTGACATAAGTAACAATAGTCGAAGAGTCAACACCAACTTGAATACGATGAAAGCCATGCATGGTAGCCAAACGAAGTCCAATCTCCAAACATGGAAGCACATGAACTGCAATGGAAGTAGGAGCCGAGCTACCTGCAGCTGCTACTTAAACTACCCCTTCCTCATTTATCATAATTACACCGAAACCAGCTACAATATCACTCTTGGAGCCATCTGAGAGCATTAGACAACCATTAAAAGGCTTTAACCAAGTACAAGCGATGAATCTTAGAACAGTAAAATGAGAAATAAGCTAGACTCCAAATGATCCATAAACTGCCGATCGGAGTTAGATTCTTCAAATCAAAACCAGAAGTGCGTAAACGAACCTAATAAAGATGAATAGTTGTCAGAAATAAAAAGGGTTATTAAGTCTAACAAAAAATTTGACGAGTTCATTCAACCCAAATATGATAAAAGAAGACACTAAAAATTAGCTTCTTAATGTAAGCAGCAATACAGTTATCACCCCTAAAATGCTCAATGCGCAATACTACAATTCCTGATCAAGCGGTAAGATAGATCTATTATAGCCTAGATCAATCAAAAGATGGCTTCAAATGAAATCAACAAAAGGACACTCAAAGAAGGGATTGATGAACAATATCCTCATCAACCTCCCTACAAAGCACGCAACTCAAATACGTAACCTCTCCCCATAACAAAAGTTGAGAGCGAATTTTAACAACTCCTTGCAAAACCATCCTAATAACAAAACTATGGCGAGGAATTCTTTTTTTAAACCACACTAGAGATGTCCAATGTAGAATAGGCTTTACAGACCTCAAAGAGAGATAAGTTTACTTAAGGATAAAGTCACCCTTGCCGCTAGCACTCGATATTAGTTGATCATCACAAGAAAAATCAACATTTACCTCAAAGATGCAACCAGCAACCTCCCCTTGCCTACCCATAAAATGAGAAGGCACATTCCAATCCTCCTGATCAATGCACACAGCAACTAACGCATCAAAATGCAAAGTAGTATCATAGTGAAAAACATAAGGAAACCAAGATTATCATTCCAATTATCATGCCAAAAGTGAGTACTTTGTCGATGGCCAATAACATGGAAAACAAAAAGACTAGCAATAGATTTATCATTCAAAATTTTTCTCCAACACCAAGAAGCCTCCCCGAGAACACCCATAGACCAAAAATCTTTATTTTTAACCAAGTTCCGAGTAAACCACTGAACCCAAATAGTAAACTTACTACTGACCAGATCCCAGATGTGCCTTAAATTAGCAGCCATATTATAAGTCTCAAAATTCTTTATAGGAAGGCTACCTTCATTCAAAGAATAGCTCATATCATCCCATTTAATTTTTGCTATATGGGAATTAAGATCCTGACAAGACTAAATAAATATGCTAAAAATCATAGTCAACTCCTTAAGAACTCGCTTTGGCAACACAAAGCAAGATGTCCAGAAAACTATCATACTGCTAAGAACTGTATAAATAAGTAAAAGACATCATGCATAGGAAATGGATTTTCCTTTCCATGACTAGACACAGGCAGTAACCTTCGAGATCAATGGAAAGTAGTCAATATAGGATAATCTGTAAGTTTATTTGACAAAAGGGAATCAAGGACTTTTCCTTTCGAAAGAAGGCTGTCGATTTCGAAAGCAGGTTGTTGATGATTCGAAAACACTTCGCGGAGAAACTATCAGGGAGAATTACTTTCGCGTTTTCAAAAGTATAGTCGTGGGTCGATCAGTTTTGAGGCGGTGGACGATTTTAGGCAGTTTTAAAGATCTTTTTTTATTAGGAAACTTCTATTTGTGCATAGTTTTGATGAAATCTATAAATAGAGAGAGATCTTAGGTCGTCCCAAGTAATCCGAAATCAGAGTATTGGTGTTTCGAAGGTTCAAGGAGAATTGAGCCTAGGATTTTATTCTTCTTGTGAGTTGTGAGAGTGAGGTTTTGAGAAGTGAGAGATCTCTATAATCATCTTCATTGTGTTTATCTTTCTACATAACGATCGTTGGGTTGGGGACAAAAATCCTAGAAAACTAGTGTCGAAGCTTAAGCTGAAATTAACTTTGACGAAGTAAAGGATAGCAACATGGGTCTTGAGCTCCACAAGTTCGATGTGGAGAAGCTTAATGGGCTGATAAACTTTGGCTTGTGGCAAATTCAAGTCAAGGATGTGCTGATCCAACATGGTTTGATCAAGGCGCTGAAGGGTCATGAAGAAAAACTCATTGATGTGGACGACAATGTTTGTGATGATTTGGATATGAGGGTTGCAAGTCAGATATGGTTGCTTCTCGCAAATAATGTCATAGAAAATGTTTCGCAAATTAATCAATAGCGGTAAGAAACTTTGGGAGAAACTGGAGAGTTTGTATCTGATAAATTCTCGTCCAAACTAAATAGGATATTCTCGAAATAAGAAGGCTGGTGAAGTAGACCAAGGTTTATTTATTGGTAAAGAGAAAAATAAAATTATTTGTTCGAAGTGCGGGGCAATTGAGTCACTTAATTTGAGATTGCAAAGGGAAAGGTAATGGGCTTGGCCTGGCAAATGGTCTCAATCATTACGCTAACCATGTAGAGAATGTTGATAGTAAAAACGATGAAGTTCTTTTGACTGCTATTGATTTTTGCCAAGGTAAGGAATGGATTGGATAGAGGTATGTGCCATGAGGCCTATGTGTGCACACCAATCATATTTCGATAAGAATATGGGGTGCGGTGGTGTGGTCTTGATTGACGATGGCTCGAAACTATCGATAAAGGGAGTTGGTGATATTCGCATTAGGATGTTCGATAGTAAATTTTTGAACACTCCAAGGAGTTCAACACGTGCCAGAGTGAGCTGGAATCTAATTAGTCTTTCCTAATTAGATTATGATGGTTTAAAGTATTTCTATTTTGGTGGAGTACTGAAAGTTATTGAGGAGCTGTTGTGATCATGAAAGGAAATATTAGTAGGGGTTTGTACACTCTGGTAAAGTCAAAGGTGGGTGGAGCAATGGATAGACCCATGTCGTAGGTTGAAGCTGTGAAGTCTCATAAGATAGCACTGGGTGGAGTTCCAAAAGCTCAGATGATCAAGAAGTGGGTTCCAATGATTGCTATTAAGTCCAAGGGTGACTTGAACTTAGAGGGTCATCATCATTGATAATTGACGGCTAGAAAGGGCGGTGACGAGAGCACAATAAATTGATTGTTTTGAAGAAGCGGGAGCGATGCATAAATATTCACAGTGGAGCAAGTATGCAGCTGATTCTGTAGATGGTGGTTGCCAAAAAGGTGGAGATAGATTTGTAAGTATTTTTGGCAAAAGGGAATCAGGGACGTTTGCTTTTGAAATCAGGCTTTTGCTTTCGAAAGCAGGTTATTGATTTTGAAAGCACTTTGCGGAGAAACTATCAGGGAGTCTTGCTTTGAAAAGAAAGCTTGGTGTTTTTGAAATCATCGTCGTGGGTCAATCAATTCTAAGGCGGTGGACGATTTTAAGCAGTTTTAGAGATCTTTTGGGATCATGAAACATCTATTTATGCGTAGGTTTGATGAAATCTATAAATATGGAAGTCCTAGGTTGTTCCAAGTAATCCAAAATTGGAGTATTGGTGTTCCTAAGGTTCAAGGAGAGGTAAACCTAAGGTTTTAGTCTTCTTGTGTGCTTCTTGTGAGTTGTGAGGGTGAGGTTTTGAGAAGTGAGAAATCTTTGTAATTATCTTTATTGTGTTAATTGAATTTATCTTGCTTTTGTCCGATGGTCTTACCAAGTTTAAGAGTTTTTTAATAAATCTTATGCCTTGTGTGATTGATTTCTCTGTTCATCTTATTTTCTTGTTATTTTCATCTTTCTACGTGTAATGATCTTTGGGTTGGGACTAAAACTCCTAACATAATCTAATTAAAAAATAACCAAAATAAGCTTCATGTAACCCACAGGTCGGCCCAAACAAACAATTGAAATTTGGAGTATTAAAGCTTCCACAGTCTGCATCATTTAATCATTTATCTGGCTGGAAGAAATTTTAAAATATTATCATCTCGCAATTAATGATTATGAGACTATATATTGAATAATGCTTGCCTAATTAATTACTGTATTAATACCACAGCTCAGCCAAAGCTACCAAATTAATTACTGTATTAATACCACAGCTCAGCTAAACTTTCAAATAAATTTATGTATAATTAGGTATACTCCGAAGGTAATTTCATTCCCATTGCAACAACTTGGGATTTAGACTAGTATGGATTTTAAGATTTTGATTACATTGTTAGTAGTGATAGTATTTTTGTATCTGACCAATGAGAGCTACTATGGAGTAGATGGAAAAAGAGATACTTTACCAAAAGAAGAAGATATGGAATTTGAGAGACAACTCAAAATCCTAAACTAGCCCCATCAAGACCAATTTAGTAAGTTTAATATTAATAATTTCTTGTTTTACTTTTCTACTTTTAATCCCAACTCGAAGGTAGTTTTGTTCAAAATCGACACCAAGCCTGTGGGGCCATTTGCATACGATCTAAGGGCTTCGGTGAGGGTGTTCTTCCCACCATGTAGATCAATCTCACAAAATATTAGTTTATTCTAAAACTTCTAACACCCATCAAAAGTTGACTGTTTTTCTCACTGTTTATACCTCACTGTTGATTTTTAATCAAGTTTGATGACATTAGATGTTTTAGATTAGGCTGATTTTTTGTGAGAATAATCTATGAGAACAGGATCTCTTCAATCGTATCCAAGTGGGCTCGCTCCATAGTCATGGTGTCTCCAAACATTGGTGTCAAAATTCCAATTTAGAGTAATGCAAATGGGAGATCATTTGGGGAAATTTTCGAGGAGATTTTTCTTGTAGGGCACACATGAAATGATCTAAGGGTTGATGTTTGATAAGGATTATAGATCATCGTCACCAAAAATTATTCTATTCTAAAACTTTTAATCCTTTTAAAATTATCATGAAATTTTTAAGGCTCGTGATATCTACCGCATAGCCAACCAATAAGGGCCACTTAATTTTAGGGTCAATAATAGTTGACTGAATTTAATATATTTTTTAATAGGGGCTACTATTTTTTTGTAAAACAATAAAAATTCTAAATTTTCTATTGTTTAACAATTTTCTTCTTACTTCACCAATCTAACGAATTTTTCCACTAACTTATTCAGCGTCACAACACCGAGTACATTAAACCTCATTCGACTCAAATATTTCGATCATTGAATCTTATATTTGGGAGTCTTATGTATATGATATAAAATAAACTCTATCATTAATGGATGAATTTTTTTTTCACAAAATGAGTTTGGAGAAGGCATTCGGTCATCAAAACATAAAAAAAAAATAGAATAAAAGAGAGCAAAGGATTGTAGAGAAAACTAAAAGTACAAAATTATTTTTAAAAAAATTGGTTGTGCGTGCTCTATAACGTACTGTCCCAAAAACGGTTAATGCTTACAACTAGTTTGGTAGTCACGCATAATTATACGGTTAGATCTAGGAACCCTCAACGTATGGTCCCAAAAATCAACAAGAATTAGATAAGAAAAAAAAATTTAGTGATTGTGCTTGCAAGTGAATCTAGCAGTTGTCGCTAGAACTCCTCGTTAGACCATTAGTAAGCGATAAGTGTTAAGTATTTAGGATTATAATTAGTCAGAGCCGGATCTGAGGGAAGGCAGTGAAGAGTGACGGTCGCTTATATATATGAGTGGATCGGCTTACAACCTTATATATATAGATTATGTGTACATGTTCTTGTGGGGCCCACATGAGGTTGATCTAAGGTCTGAGATATTGTAGAGATGTTCTCCTCATCATGTAGATCAACTTCACAAAAAATCAGTCCATTCTAAAACTTCTAACCACATCAAACATTGACTCTTTTTCTCATCGTTCATTTTTCACTGTTAATTTTTAATCAATTTCCGATCAATATTTGATGGGGCTAGAAATTTTAGAATGGACTTAATTTTTATGAACATGATCTACATAGTGAGGAGAACATCCGTAATTTTTATGAACATGATCTAAAATCTACACTTTTATAAATGCCTATAAAAATTAGTTTATAAGTTCAAATACCTTTAGTTTTTTACAAAAAATTAAAATTAAAATTAAAATTAAAATTAAAATACCCGTAATTGATAAAAGGGAAAACAGTAACACCCAAAATATTGTGTTTTGAATCCATTTAGTCCACAAGATTTTCAATAAGGCTGAAATACCTTTTTTAAAGCTTTTTGAGTTTATTTAGTTATTTTTAAACTTTTCTAAGTCTATTTAGTCCATTTCTTACTTTTTAGTGTTCTTGTTTTATTATTATTTTTTTCAATCATCTTTTTGTCTTTTTTTAACTTGTACAATTGTAAGAGAGAAAATTAGTTATCTTTTTTATTTTTAAACTTCAAAATGTTATCTCTTAAACTAAAATTCGGATTTTGATGAAATTCATACATTTAAAAAGCACTTTTGGAGATCTTTGAAATTAGACCAGTCAAGAATATTTTTAAAGAAAAAAATATTTTTGCCTACTATTTTGAGTAATAGATTTTGATGAAATTTATATATTTGGAAAGCATTCTTCGAGATCTCCACTTCTTCTTTTGATGTTACGCAGTTTTGAGACTCGTAAATTAGAATTTTGATGCAATCTAGATAAAATGTACTAGTTATAGTAGTTCTCTGTTTATTTATGCAAAAATATTTTTGCATATGTAGAAAAAATGCAAAAATATTTTTACCTACTATTTCAGTAACAGATTTCGATGAAATCTTCGATCAACCATGTCACAAGAAAGATTGAATGGATTTACTATGTTATTGATTGAAAAAGCTATGGTAAAAAGCTCGATTATGCAAGTTTAATTGGTCATTTTTGCAGCTAAAAATACGAGAAGAATAATTTTTAAGTGCTTATATTTTCTCTACTTTCTTAGGTGGGTTTTGATTATTAAGAGAGTGTTTAAAGAATAATTGTTAGCATTGTTTTTTATTTGGATACCGTTGAAGAATTTAATTGTGAATTGATCCCATTGCAATGTTTTTTGTTATCGCAATATAATAAAAAAAATTGGGTATATATTTTCACTATTGGTATATAGGGTCCAATTTTCAAGAGTTCGCGTTGGGCCCCAAAAATCACAGATCCGGCCCTGTAATTAGTCTGTTGGACTGACATAGAATAAATTAATGGCTGATTTTTTATTGAGGATGGTTTCCTCAACTTGTAGACCACCCTCACAGTAATTCACATCGTGTAAATAATTTTAACTCCATCTAAAGTTAATCTCGAATTTTATTAAAATAATCTAACGAAAACCTAAATTTTAGTGGCGCTAAAAGTTTTATACTAATGTGACTTATTTTGAAGATGATCGACATTGTAAGAAAATCATCTTCACAAAAAATCAACCCTTAGATTATTTTTATGTGGGCTCAAAGACCAGTGTAAAAAGATCGTATAAATAAATAGAATATTAATAAAGAAAAAGTGGAGTATTTTGAGAAAAAAGAGGTGCAACAAGGCTTGGTCATAAATTAATCATGTTCGCGTTTTCCGTTGGTGAAAGTTGTTTTACGAAAGTCTATGGGCCAGTGTATAATAATTGAAAATATTATTGAACATGTTAGACTAAAAATAAGTAAAATGATAATGCCCAAATAAAACATGACATTAATGATTGGATTAGTACTATGATACAACTTATATAATTAAGATTATGGCTTTGATACATTAATATGAGAAGTACTAACCTTGTTTCATATTTTTTCTCTTTTTATATAAAATCTATAGACAAAAAGTGGCGACGTATTCGATTGCATAGACATCTACAAACAACCAGCTTTTGACCATCCATTGCTTAAGAATCACAAAATTCAGGTAACTTTACTCACTCCTCTAAATGTGCATATTTTATTTTCTTTGTTTAATATTTTATCTCGTATTTTCATCATCTAAATTATACTCTAACACATGCTTTAAAGAGTCTAAAATATATTATTCATGTGCTGTGAATAGAAGTGACTGGTCTTATTTTGAAGATCTTTTTTTTTTATTAGATCTCATTATGAAGATCTTCAAGAATGCTTAGTACTTAAAATATCTTTATTTTGTCAAGAGTAGCGATATATATTATTTTATTTCTAAATTTTAAATTTTTTGTTTAATACTTAGATTTTTTTGTTTTTATATTTTAGTATTTGTGACTGATCTTATTTTGAAGATCTTCAAGAATCCTTTTCAAAAACTAGAAATTTTGTCAAAAAATGATTTTTAGATAAAAAAAATTATGACATTTTTATATTTAATATAAAAAAATGGCTACATAACTTTCTCTCTCTGCCACATGTACAGCTTTTTTTCCGCCATGTGTTCTTTTTCCTCTACAAACTCATACTAATTATATGCCCTGTTGATGGCTATACATAAAGTAAATTCCCCTGATTTATTATATAGAAGATTATAGCATAAGTTGACCATGGTAGGGGTGGTTGATAATTGTTTTATAAATACAGATGAAACCAGAGTTAATTCAAGAAGAAACAATAAATGAATTAGCTTTATCTATTGCAAACTTTCCAAAGACAGAGCTTGAGCTTCACAATGACAGATGCCCATCAGGAACAGTGCCCATCCTGAGGTCCAGAAAGGAAGATTTAATTCATGCTAAATATCTCTCCAAACGGATTAAAGTATATCAAACAAACAATTACCCTCTCGCACCTATGTCTCATCATCATGTAAGTAATCATTCTTTTTATTTTATCATATTGTATGTGAATTTTATCATTAATAAATTAATTAAAGTTTACCAATTTATCAAAAAAAAACACCTAAAAGGTATCTAGATATTGTAGGAGAAAAATAATTCTTAAAGCTACAGAACTAAATAAAAACTTTAAATTCGCTTTCTCATCAAGAACATAAGAGGGTTTGCATAACCCAAGAGCCTTGGGTAGAAATAATATATGCCATTAAAACTTGTAGGAATTGATGTGGAACCTTTGAAACTTTTCTTTGGATTTCTAAAACTTTTCTTTTTTTCTCAAAGTTTTAAAAACTTTAATCTTATATGTTTGGATCGCGGTAATGGAATCTCATTCCAGGGTATCACAGTCATTTGTTTCATGTTTGGTTCAACCAGGAATAGAAATGGGATTCCCGCCATATTCCTATTCCAGTGTTTAGTTCATGGAGGAATAAAAATCTAAAAAAGCTAGTTATTCCTTTATACCCTTCTAAATGTATACTACTAAAAATAAGCATAGAAAAAATCATTATAGTAATACACGTCCTATTTTTCATAACTCATACTCATTGGCTTATTTACACACAAAAAATCGTGGAATTAGATTGAAACTCATACTCGATGGATAGATGTTTCAAATAGAAATAAAATTTTTTATTTTCTTTAATATTTTTTTATAATCCAATAATATTTTTTGCTTTAATATCTACCAGTTAAATGAATTCAAAGCACCAATAATATTTATATATAGTGCTGAAGACCATCATATAATTTACTCATGAAAGATGAGAACTTACAAGAGCAATATAAATCAATAACAACAATAAAAACATATTGTTTTATGCAGCACAGTTGGTAAAGTGTCTTTTTGAAGTCACTTATGGGTCTCGTGTTCGAAACTTAACAGTTTAAGTTTTGGGAAATGCTAAAACTCTTAAATAACAATTAGTTGTATAGTAATTATACTGTCATAATGACAATAATCTAATGGTAGTTGAAATGGTAAGAGGTTTGTCACTTTAGGGTCCTAGGTTCAAAACCTTGCAAGCTCATTTTTGCAAACTCAAAAAATTATAATACTTTAACTTANGAGAGAGAGAGGAGGAAGGAAGAAAAGAAAGAGAAGGAAGAGAGAGAAGAAAAGAAAGAGAAAGAAGGAAGGAAGAAAAAAAGGAGAAAAAAAAAAAAAAAAAAAGTTAATACATTCGACTAATTAAACTGCTTGATTGTACAGGGTGATGGCTATAAACAAACGGGTTGCTTCAATATGCTTTGCTCAGGGTTTGTTCAAGTTCACCCTAAAATATCCCTCGGCAGTGGATTTTTCGAGAAGTCGGTATATGGAGGAATGCAATATGTCTTGACTACTATGGTATATCGGGTAATACAAAAAGGCCCATTTAAGGTTTTTTTTTTCTTTCCATTTTTGACCTTTGTCATTTAAAAAGGCCTTCTAAAACTTAGAGGGCCAAAATGGTAATTTTCACCCTTGAAAACCCTATCAATGAAAGCATCTTAGAATTTTTCCTTCATTTCCATCTACACCTGGCAACGGGTTATCCGCGGGTCGACCCTAGGCGGGTTGACGGGTTGACAGATCAATATTTCTCAACCCTAACCCTGACTCGTTTAATAAACGGGTCAATTTCTCAGACCCTAACCCTAACAGGGTTGACCCTAATTAATTTTTACAACACAATTTTTAAAATAGAAATAATAAATTTGAGAAAAAGATCATTAAAAAAATTCCAATCACAAAAACAATCAAATAACACAAAATAAAAAGGGCATATCAAAGAAAAAAAACAAGAACACCAATATTTTTTGAAGATCAGATTGAAAAAGAAAATGCAAAACAAAGAGAAATGAAATAGAAGAGAGAGAAGAAGATGATTGAGAGGAAGAAAAAAGAAAGAAAAAGAGCAGATCTGAGAAAACAGATTGGTTTACTTCCTTTGTCTATCATGTGAGCATAAAGATCAGATCTGAGAAAATTGACTGCGTCGGTGCCGGTGATGGTGATTCGTGAACACGGAGTAGAAAGAGAGAGCATAAAGAGAGGAAGAGGACCATTAATTGAAAATTTGAAGGAACCCATTTTTTAGAAAGAGAAAAGGGTGTTGAGGAAATGTGTTTTACTGTGATTTTTATTTTGTCTTTTCGTACTGAGTGAGAATAAAAAGGGATGAAATAATAGGTCGTCTCTTTTGACTGTCGTGCATAAAAAAAGACACAAATGCTAGATTCTATTTATTGTTTAGATTATGAGAGGAGTGAGAATAAAGGTAAAATCAATATAATATTAGAAAGTTTTTAAATTTTGACGGGTTGACGGGTTATCCGCGGGTTGACCTATTTTTTGACGGGTCAGAAAATACCAACCCTAACTCTATCTGTTTAATTGGCGGGTCGAATTAGGGTAGGGTCTGTCGGGTTAGGGTAGGGTTGGCGGGTCGGGTCAGCTTTTGCCAGGTCTATTTCCATCTACCCATGTCCTACTTTCATCCTCAAAACTACCACTCTTTAAAAAAAAATGGGCAAATATTGGTTAGTCTTATTTGACAAAACATAATATTGTTCAACACATGTTGGAAAATTATTGACAAACTATTAGGTATCCTTAACTTCTTGTGCATTTTAGGAACAAGTAACTTTTTTCATTTTATTTTTTAAAACAAAAAATGATATAACTATTAAAATACAAATCTGTTTTTCATAAAATTTACATTTTTGGAAAGCATTCATTGAGATATTAAAATGAGACCAGTCTACAATACTTTTTTTTCTTAAAAAAAGGTTATAGCTATGAAATATGCAATTCAAATTTTTATATAAGAACTGAAATTTTTATTGAGTTCAAATTGCGAATTCTAAAATTGGATTTCTTATTCAAAATTAAAAAATACAATTGCAAACTTAGATTTGCATATCTTTCGAATTTTTTTTTTTTTTTTTTAAAAAGTACTAGTATTTTTAAAACACTGCTCTTAGGTGTGGGTTAAAAAAAATCTACGTTATAAACATATGACCCAATCTATTATCTATTATTGGGTTAACAAAACCCTCCCTCTTAAGTGTGGGTTAAAAAAACCTACATTATAAACATATGGCCAAATCTAAAATAACTAAATTTTTTTATTATCTAATAAAAAAATTCAATTTTTTTTAAAAAGAACCCCCCGTGCCTTGCATGGGATATGGGGGCTAGTTTGTAAAAGAATAATAGAATGAGAAGGTCACTATTAGAAAACAAAAGAAAAGGGAATAATGAGGTGTCTAAACATTGCTTGGGGTTGTAATTGTAAATAGTGAAAATATGTAAGTATAAAGTTGTCTTAAAAAATCAACATGGATGATTCCGAGGAATGGGAATCCTAACCCCCAAATGGGATTGCTATTCCTCCTAAATGGGGGGAATGTCGAATTCTTGAGAATGTGATTCCGGTCCGATTCTGCGAACCAAACGTAGCATGCGATCCTACGTCGTCACTAGAGAATGACTGGGGGGCCAAATTTAACACCCAAAAGTATGCTTGTATATGAGTGTGGTATCAGAGCACAGGCCTACACATGATAGGCCACACCTACTCTCCGTCACCCAAGAAAAGTTTCACGTATTAGGCGCAAAAGAATGCCACACGTGAGGGGACGTGATGAGAATAATCCAGCCTGGGATATGAGAGCCTAGCAAACCTAACATATAATGATCCTAGGTCACAAGACTCTTTGCCAATTGATTTTGAGTTGGTTGCCCATAAACTTAATAGTGAGTGTGGATGAGGCTCAAACTCGATTCCAATAGGTCTACTTACTATTAAATTAACTGATTATTAAATTGATTATTAATTTGATTTATTTTTGCCTTTTTAGTTTGTATCAGTTCAACCTTCAACAGAAGGTAAAATATATTATGGAGGCAAAGCTTTAATCAATACACAAAATCCAATAGTACAGAAGGACCAGTTCAGCACCGGACAGATTTGGATTCAGAATGGCCCTGTAGAAGAGATAAATAGTATTGAATTTGGATGGGCTGTAAGTTATATTTACAAAATTTTACTTCTAATAATAATAATAATATTAATTAATTTAATTATTAATTTCTTATTCTTAATTTTTTAAATTTTAGGTATATCCTTTATTATCCAAAGACAATCGCACTCGACTATTTGGTTACTGGACGGTACGATTCATTAATTTATTTATATTGTAGTTCACCAGACATATTTAATTATCCTTGTAATAAATTTTAGTTATTATCAAGTGAGTTAATAGGTTGGAGGAAAGAAAAAAAAAAAAAAAGTTAATACATTCGACTAATTAAACTGCTTGATTGTACAGGGTGATGGCTATAAACAAACGGGTTGCTTCAATATGCTTTGCTCAGGGTTTGTTCAAGTTCACCCTAAAATATCCCTCGGCAGTGGATTTTTCGAGAAGTCGGTATATGGAGGAATGCAATATGTCTTGACTACTATGGTATATCGGGTAATACAAAAAGGCCCATTTAAGGTTTTTTTTTTCTTTCCATTTTTGACCTTTGNTCAGTCCCAGCTAAAAGTATTATGACAGTTTAGTCCAAAAAGGTAAAAAATTATACATGTGCATTTTGCTGGACAAAAATAGCCCAGCAATAAATACACAAGCAATAAGAGCACCAACTAACTTTTTAATTTTATTTTTTTAAAAAAATGACATAACTTTTAAAATACAAATCTGTTTTTCATAAAAACTACATTTTTGGAAAGCATTCATTGAGATATTAAAATGAGACCAGTCTACAATACTTTTTTTTCTTAAAAATAAGTACTAGTGATTGGTTTAGTTTTGGAGTAATGCTACAGGCACCTCGGATTTGCACACAAAATCATACCCGGGGTCTAATTTGAGTCTAGTTAATTTGGTCTAATATGGGTCTAATTTTAGTTTAATTTGAATAAATAATCAGAGGTATTAGCAAAGGTGCAAATCCAAGGTGCTTGTAGCATTTCCTTAGTTTTGAAGATCTCGACGAATGTTTTCCAAAAATATAAATTTATCAAAATTTATTTTAAAAAAATAACAAACTTTCTCTCTTCTCTAGCTATCCACCTTTATAATGATTGAATAAACAAATTTGGAACTACATCACAAATAAGAAAATGAACTAAACAGTATATTGTTTGCAAAATAAACTACTACGAGTAAAACAGAAAAAAAAATAATAGAGGTTTTGAAAAAAAACAAAGTGCCATAGATCAAAATGATCAATATACTTAATAAATTGGAGTTTTTGGTTAATCTCTCTTAAAACTAAGCTTAACGCCATCTAATTAGCCATTTTTTAAATAGTCCTCTCTTTTTTCTTTTAAAATCTTTCATCACTGTCCAGCTCACCAAGAGATGGTGTTGAAGGATTTATGTGAAGTACGTGCTGCAACGCTCGTGCTAGCGACTAATAAATGGATAAGAAGTCATAATGTCTTAACGAAATAATAATGGGTTAGGATCGGCAACCAAGGTTTGATAGTCAATATTAGGACAAAGTTTTTTGGGGCCAATGTGGAGATGATTCAAGAATGTGAACATGATCTCCTCACTACGTAGATCACTCTTGTCTAAAATCACTTGGTTTTAAAACTTCCAAACTCCATCAAATGTTGTTTCAAATCAACAATTTTTATGGCCGGATTACAATCACCTAACTTTTAAAGGGGTTAGAAGTTTTAGAACAATATATTTTTTTGTGACGATGATATATGTAGTGAGTAGAACATCCTCCGAAAAGAACAACCCTTAAATTGTCTCTATGTAGACCCCACAAAAACCTAACGCTAATATTAACTATCAAACCTTGGTTGCCGATCCTAACCCATAATTAAACTATCTAATAAAACTTTCTAACTTTATACAAAAGTACGATAGATAATTAATAATTAAGTTCTTTTTTTTTATTAATTTATATATATAACTCCATTTTTGCCTGTATGCATGTATATACAAAAGCAGGATCCACAAAGTGGTAATTGGTGGTTGACATCATGTGATTCAAGTAATCAACTAGTGGGATATTGGCCAAATGAACTCTTCACTCATCTAGCTAACAATGCTTCAGTGGTTCGATATGGTGGGGTCGCAGGCGCAGAACCTAATAGACCAACCCCTCCAATGGGAAATGGACATTTTCCTAATAAAGATTATAGGAAAGCATGCTACATATCGAACATGAAGGTCTTGGATGATAAAGGTTCACCTCTTAACTTAAACCAATCTGAAGTACGAGTGAAGCAAGATACAATACGAAAATGTTATGACGTTAAATTCAATGGTTTTCTTGACAAGTTCTTCGAGTTACAGATGATGTTTGGGGGACCTGGCGGTATGTGTCCCTAATTATGATTCAGTTGTAACTACAAACTGTTGCATGCATCTTTTACAAATAAATTAAGATTAATTATTGGTTCTAAATACAATCTATTTAAAACTATTCGAACTAGCTAGGCATATGTAATGTGTATTTAGTTTATTAATTAGAGGAAATTAACATATGTGCTACTAATTTAGAGAGCGGATCAGGGCACAAACTAGCTAAAAGCTACACTAGATCTACAGCTCGAGTTTGCCGTTAGATTGTTCGAGATGAACGCTCTTAACAATGATGATGTGGCGGGCATTTTAAAAGCTGACCCGGTTAGAAAACAGTTTTGTTAGTCGTACATACGTCTCTATCTAGCAGGGCACGTGTTGTCTCCTTCTCCCCCTTTTCTCTCCTATCTTTCTCTCTCTAACTTTACTCTATTTCTCCGTCTCGAATTCTATCTCACCATTTTTTCAGTTTTATTTTTTATTGAGTTTGAAGCCTATAATTAAAAGTTGGGAGATCGTCCAATACATCCATTATGACTTTAATTCAATCTGTTTAGTCCACCAAATTTTATATGAGCTATTTAGTCTAAAAATAAAATTTAGACATATCTGCCCTTTAACTGATTAGTTATGGAAATCAAAATTTGACCGATTAAGAATCTCTGTTTCTCTCTCTACATTAATAAGCTTTGCTGCTTTCGATCTTCACTTGTTTCTTTTGCTTCGATTGATCGATCACTCACCAGTCAACAAAAGATCTTGACGATGATGAGAGAGAAAGAGAGACATATAGTTTCTACCATCACCATCGAGAGAGAGAGAGAGATCAGAATAGAGAAGAGGGGAAATATAGGAGATAGAGAGAAGAAAATAAGAGAGAATGGAGAAAGATCTAATTAAGAAAAAAAAAAGAAAGGGAAAAGAAAGAAAAGAAGGAAAAGAAGGAAAAGAGAGGATAGAGAGAGAAGAGAGGGATGTGAGAGAGAGAGAGAGAGAAAAGAAAGGAAACAGAAAGAAGAGGAAAAATAACAGAAACAGACATAATAGAGAAGAAGAAAAAATTCAACATGGATCTATGCAAAAACATTTTTGCATGGATCTATGTAAAAATGTTTTTGCATAAAATTATGCAAAAATATTTTTGCAAGAACTATGCAAAATCATGTTTCACAGATGATTTAGCATAGATCTATGCAAAAATATTTCACATAATGATTTAGCATATGCAAAAATATTTCTGTAGATCTATGCAAAAACGTTTTTGCATGAACTCATATGCAAAAACGTTTTTGCATGAATAAATTTTGTGAATTTTTTTTTTTCAAAAACCATTCTTGATTGGTCTAGTTTCAAAGATCTCAAAAAGCGTTGTCCAAATATATGAATTTTGTCAAAATCTGAATTTTAGTTGAAGAGATATAGTATTTTAAAGTTTAAAACGAAAAAGATAACTACATTTCTCTCTGTACAAGTTTGAAAAAGACAAAAAGGTGATTAAGAAATATAATAAGGGTAAAACAGGAACATTAAAAAGGAAGGAATGGACTAAATAAATTTAGAAAAGTTTAAAAAGGACTAAACGGATTCAAAAAGCTTTAAAAAAGGTATTTCAGTCTTATTAAAAATCTTGTGTACTAAATGGATTAAAAAAGTTATATTGGATGTTTTGGCCATTATCCCTTAAATGTTTTTCACTGATTGCCACTAGTTAGTGGTTAAAAACAATGAATATTTTTTGTTGGCATGCCACTAGTTAGAGGTAAAAAAGAACGGGATATGAGTGATATACCTTTGCATGGGAAAAAAACTAACGGGGAGGACAAACTTTTTTTTTATGCAAAAATAGTCCTCGACGCACTCTAGCATGATGCAAAAAGATAGAAAACCCTATGTTGAATAATGGCGGTGCACGTTAGCAAACCCCATTTAATGAATTTTAACATAAAACTGGCCATAATTTTTAAAATATAAATCGGATTTGAACAAAACTTATACTATCGGAAAGCATTTTTTAAGATCTTTAAAATAAGATCAGACATGAATATCAAATTAAAAATAAATCTAGTAAAACCAATTTATGAAGCTAAAAACGCAAATAATTGTATGCAAAATGTAATTTCTGGATTTATTTTATTATGTAATATGTTTGCATGGAGGCTTAGAAAAGTGTATATGCTCAAAAGTTTGCAAATTATAATTTGCATAGTTGCAAGAGTAATTTCTATACTTTTTTAACTCTGCAATCTGTTTGCATAAAGGCTTAGAAAAGTGTAGATGCTCAAAAGTATGCAAAATAAGCTTATGCAAAGTATGCAAATTGCAACTTGCATAGGTTTTTATGTATGCAATATGTTTGCATAATCCAGTTACGAGTTTTTTTCTTTGAATTTGATATTGTTGTCCGATCTCATTTTGAAGATCTTGGAAAATAATTTCTAAAAATATAAATTTTGTCAAAAATGGATTTGTAGATTAAAAGTTATAGCAATTTGAATTTAAAAAAAATATTATCTTCTCTCTCTGCTACACCACTTCGCACAAATAAAAACAGATAGACTCCACACAAGCCTATCTTCTCCGTTACCGCCCCAAAAAAGGGGTTCTAACCCAATATTGTGAAAAAATAATCAACCCCTTAGTATTCTACTAACATACATCAAATATTCTTACCAAAAAAAATATTCTTCAAATATTATGAATGTCCTTTAACTTTAAGGGTTTTTGGTGGGTATTAATGGTATATTTTTATGTAATTTATAGTGGGCTCATAAATAAGAGATAAAATAGGTTGTGAATATTTCTACCACTTTCAAAATTGCCCAATTTGTATTTTAAGGACGATTTGGTCTTTCTATGGAGTGGTCAGGAGGGACTATAAATCATATCTTGGTCGTGCAACATAAATTTCTATACTTTTGATAGTCGACTAAAAACATCAAAATAGGAAGCTGCTATTGATATCTAAATATGGGATAAGGGCAACTGAGTGATAAGGGCTATTATTTTTTGATAAGGGCATACGAAGATACCATTAGGGCTATTCTTAGTTGGTCAAAACCCATTGAACAAACTTAAACTTAACCCAAAACCTTTCATGTTCGTTCTCAACGATACAAAGTATATTAATAAATTCTCTAAAAAGAAAATATATAAAAATAAAACAAAAATTTTTAAAAATAATTAACTGTTTATGTTCAAATGTACTCTAGGATTCGAACTTTTTTTATTCGTTCAGCCCCTCAAGTGTGAACATTTTATATTGTTCACATCCTTCTAAGCGAAAATTTTAAATGTTCGACCCATAAGATGTGAACATTTCATAATGTTCACACACTTTTGTACGAACATTCTGAATTGTTCACATTGTTAAGGACGAACATGTAACGAAACTTGAAATAAAGTTACCTCGAAGAACTTATCGTCTTCCATTCTCACCACCTCCGATGACCAGAAAACGATATTCGACGAGAGAGTGCTTATTAAAATTTAGATTTTACCGTTAAAGGTGATTAATTAGATGTCAATGTGTGTAACAAAAGGTCAAAAAATTATTTATTTAATAAGCTTGACAAATTTTGATAGCCTTTATCTATTTTTTATTTTTAAAAAGTCAACTTAAAAGACTAATAACTTTGACCATGTTTCACAGTTGCCCTAAAAATAACTTTTTTACTCAATAATAAGAAGTAGGTTTCCAAATAAACTACTTAATAATAACCTAACAAAAAGGGTGAAAAAAAAATAGTTTGCCTTGTTATATAATGAGTTAAGCAAAATTTACATAATTTTAAATTTTGTGGGTAATATTATCATTTTAGAAAGTTAGAAATCACCCAATAAACAATGTGTGAGAAGCAAAATTACTTATAATGTATCTAACTGCCTCTCATACATATATTATTTTGTTGCCAAGCTGGGTTTGCCCGGATGGTTAGGCATCCCCTCTCCTATAGGGGAGGTCTTGAGTTCAAGCTTTTGGGGCTCCTCATGTAATTGTTTAAACTATCAAAAAAAATATATATTATTTTGTTTGTCATACACTCACTTATTATACAGATAAATGAATCAAGCGTGACAATAAAAAAAACTAACAAGGTTTGCATTTTTTAAATTGATTTACTTGTACTTCTCTTTGTGCATCAATTTGAGAGATGTTTTTTAAAAAATAATAATAATTAATTTGAGAGAGATAAAATATATTTTAATCATGGTAAAATGGTACCACTCCCTTTGCTAAAACTATTTCTATAGTTAACTATCTTTAGACATATTTCATTTTATGTTCTTATGGTTTCAAATTATCACATTTGCCTTGAATAAATAAGGTATTCAAATGATTTATTTAAAATTTAAATAAAAAATTTACAGATTCATGATTTTAAAAACAAAAGATCTAAGAACTGAGACGTTGGAGGAAATCGAATTGTCGATCTCTATAGAAAAGGTACAATTAAGATATCAATGATAAATTGTTTTACAAAATTTATGATAAATTAATCTAACATTTCATTTACTTCTCATATGATAAAGGTGTTAGTGACAAAGATCCCCTTGACGAGCATTTACAACAATAGAAGAATGAAATGATTGCAATAGAAGACCTTTTTCATATACTCTTAACATCTATTAAATAGTCTTTGAAATGGAAGAATCAGCTAAAAAGGTCATGGCATATGGCAAAAAATATGAAATATTTAATTTGTTCCTTGAGTTTGATTTTTGAAGAGAGGATGATATGTCCAATTCTTGAAATGTTGTCTGCGTTAAGGACTTGAGAGTTAAGTTGGAATTTTATGTAGGTGAACGCATTTTCTAGTACCATTTTTTTGAGTGAAAACTAGATTAAATAGAATGGAGAGAATAAAGAATGTTATTTACAAGTGGAGAAGCCAAATGACTTCAAAAGGGGAGAATTGGATGAATTGATCTGTTATAAGAACAGAGCATCCCAATTGAAAATACAACACGCGAAAGGGACTCTAAATTCTGAATATAGAGAGGTCGTCCAAAAGTGAACTAGTGATTTGACCTCGATTGTCAGCCTATCTGAGTCCTTGATCTTCCCTTCAAAAGCACGGCGGTTTCGTTCTAGCCAGATTGTCCAAAAGATTGCTGCCGGTATGAATTGCCATACTAGCTTCCCTGAGTTGGAGAAGCCATTTGAGGTTTTCTAGTACCATTGTTGGAGAGGATCATTGCCAGAAGTCCAAGTGAAGATTGTGGGGTTGGTAGGCCGTTAGTGATTTCTATGAACTTTAACTGCTTTCTTAAATAGATCATTGATAACCATCTAAGTCCTTCAATCTGCTACCTTTACCTGTTTCATATAATTTAGCAAAACATTGTTTTACAACAAAATGATATCTATCTTGATGTTTGTTGTCTTAATGCCAACACATATTTTTATTATCATGATTATGAGTTTGATTGTTTTCTTCCCAAACTTATAATCCTACTAAAAAAAGTGTTATTAGTGTCATTTTGCGTTTAATTTATTTGTTCCACTTCCAAGAAGTTAAACAAATGTAACTCGGTGCTACCATCTGTAGGAGTTTACAACTTCGTCTTTAAACCTATTAAATCTGTGAAGTTATATATGGACGCCGAAGCCAAGTTAAAAGAAAACCTATTGCTTGTTGTGGACTGATCCAAATAGTTATCTTCTTTTTTTCAAAAAAATAAAATAAACTTTTTTTCAAATAGTTAAAGGGCTGGAATATTCCAACTGCTCACCATCAGCCATTTCAAGCTAGCTGTTAGATCTGATCAGATCTAACGGCTGGCAGAAAACGGCTCACGGATGGCCATTTTCTGCTGACCGTTAGATCTGATCGATCTAACGGCTGCTGTTAAAAATGCCCTAAAAACTTTTTTTTGTCCTTTTTTCCACCTAATTTTTTTAGATCTCTCTCATCCACTCTCATCCCTTAACCCTAATCTTGTTTACACCCCACTAATCCTTTTTTTTCCTATAAATAGAGGAGATCTCTAACATTTTGAGGAAGAGCATTCAAGAGATCTTTAGGAGATCATTGAATAGAACTCTAGTAGGAGCATTGCAGAGATCTCCTGGAGAGCATTCAATAGATCTCATGGGATATGCATTCAATGGATCTCATGAGTAACATTGAATTGCTTGAGAGCATCAAAGAGATTGAGAAGGAAAGAAATAGAGTTAGGTGAGAGTAAATCCATTTTCATTAGATATTGACCTTCACTCTTCATCAATCATCATCTACATCACCCATCCTAGCCTAGACCTTGCACATTCAAACCTCATTCATCATGGGAAGAGCTCAAACTATGAGTTTTCTTTCCATTTTGAGGTTGGTTTAGAGAGAGCTAGTGGTAGATCACATCACTTTTCAAAAGAAAACTTTATTTTCTTCATTTATCATCAACAAAACAAATCATCATGTCTTAATGGAGGGTTGATCAATGGATTTTCTTCACTCTCTTTATTGTGGATCTTAAGCAAAATAGGTGGGTGATCATCACCCTCTTTTCATTTGTAGTAAAAATTACATCCTAAATGTTGTATGATGTAGTTGAGAAAGAAATAAATGTGTCATTTTATGAATCTTTCTTCATGATATCATTTTTATGTGCATAAATAACTTGTTAGTCATTTTGTTGGAATGCATTGTTATTAATCTTTATTATTGTAGAAATCTCTAAATACCACTTAAAATAAATA
>MVGT01001066.1:284029-305917 GCA_002174775.1 Macleaya cordata | reverse complement strand
AGTGTATTCGGAATACACCAACATATTGACCTAGAGTCTCTACTCTGGAGATGGAGATACATCACCCCATAATTATGGCAGTCTTAAATATGTTATAGTCTCCAAGATAAGTCAACCCAACATATCTTGACTACGAACGAAATAAACTGATAAGTCACATCTCTCTCTACATAAACATCTTTATGTAGATGACTTACCAAAAACATTCTCGCATGCACGTATGGCATATGAATAATAAACTAATTTATTTATCATATTCCATCGAACAGATTGTTTTAGGGCATATTCCCAACAGTCTAGATCTAAACCAGAATAAACAAGTTCATTCTCGGAGATCATCATATGAGATGGGAGGTCATTCCATTATCCCTCTTATCCCACTCATGAATGTTTCCCATGTACCAATAAACCAACTAAGATATGCTTAGGTGGAAATATGCAAAAAGTTGAAAAAGAATCTCTTTACAGCTCAAAAAATTGCCAAAAAAGTTTGAATCTGGGAGATAGTTTCGAAACCAAGAGGATTGGTTTCGAAACCAACAAGTGGTTTCGAAAGCAATGCCTTTGGTTTCAAAACCAAACTGGAACTGTTGGTTTTTTGTCTTAATTTCGAAACCAAACCAAACTTCATCTGATATCAGCTAAAGTTTAGTTTCGAAATCAAACTTTTTAGTTTCGAAACCAAATTTCATCTGTTATCAGATGAGATTTGGTTTCGAAACTAAACTTCATCTGTCATCAGATGAAATTTGGTGTTGATTTCGAAACTCTTTGTTCCCTGCATTAAAATGACCATTAGTTATACTTTGGTTTCGAAACTAAATCTTTCGGTTTCAAAACCAAACAACCCATATTCAGTTATTTTACTTTAAAAATATTCTTAAAGCAATTTCAAGTGTGAGAAACACTCTAATGATCTAACCACCTATGGTACTTAGTTTCTCTAAGTCTTTTACCATCCTAGGATATTTTTCGGTGGTGAGTTGAGTTCTTCGGAGCTTTTGTAGATTTCTTTAAATCGATTCGACCCAAGACTCTAACTCAAGTTACAAATACAATCTTGAGTTTACTTTTGACATGAAAATCGATAAACAAAAACACAGGAGAAAACTCATGGACCTTACAATCTCCCCCTTTGTCGATTTCGTGACAAAAACCATTATAAGAGAAACATAGCAAAAACAACCCTTCCCCGTTACAGCATAATTTCTCTTACAATGAACTCAAAATAAAAAAAGACAAAAACTCTCCTATAATATGACATCTAAACTCTAGGAGTAGTCTTTCAAGAGTTTCTTGCAAAAATTCAAACTCACACCAAAGCAAGGGAATACTCATCTGCAAAAAAAAAAAAAAATCCCCTGTAATAAAAATAGGAGAATTCAACTACTCCACCTATGTGTATGAATTCTCTCCCCTATATTCATACATTCTCCCTGCATTTAACCATTCAGAACTATAATCACTTCTCCCCCTTTTTGTCAGAAATAGACAAAGGTGGAAAAAACTAAATCCTGCAAGAAGATACATTGAGGCACATATATGGATAAAGGAAACAAACTATGCATTTACTAACTAAAACTTAATCATCCATCATTTGTTCAGTTTTAAAACTAGATAATAAAGTTTTAGAAAGTAAAAGATGAAGCCGCAAATAAAAAATAAAAGATTAAGTATCATTCACAACTTAGATAAGAAAGAGAGAGAAGGATCTAACTATCCATCTCAGTACCAGCATCATCAACATCACTGGAGGACTCCTCACCAACATTAATAGTGGCTCTCTGAGGAACACTCTCATCTCCATCATCGTCAGCATCATCAGAGGATTCATTAGAAGAATCATCATCCTCTGCTTCATCTTCTGGCTCTACTTGGCGACCATGGCTCGTCTTGGATCTCCCCTCATCAGGCACATCAGGTATACTCTCAACACCTACTTTAGCTGCAATGGCATTCACAACTGGAACAAGTAGCTTCATGTATGCTAGAATGGTGTTAGTGGCCCGAGTTTGAGATACACGTGCTTGTCTTCTGAGTTCTCTCCTAGTAGACTGTGAAGAGGCAGCTAGTGTAGTGCTAGGAGGAACAGGCTCAGATGGATCAGAAACAACTGCAGGGGCTGGCTCCTCTATGAACTTTAAATGCCATTTAATTCTCTTAACAGTTGATTTAGAGATAGTGCTCACAGCCTCAAGGGCGGTCTCTTGAGCAGGGATAATAACCCCACGGTGAAGAAGGATCCTCTCAATGAGTTTGGGAAATAGGACCAAGTGAGCTCGGGTGGCGTGCTTGTTGATGGTGATCATTTGATACACAATGAAATCTGTCATCCTAAGCTTGGTCTTCGTTCCCAAATGATATAAGAACTCAGCCATGGTGTCACTAAACTTACTACGATTCCCTGAACATAGATAGAGATTGGTGGTGACTATATTTCCCAATACCTTATGAAACAAGGTACATCTCTTAGCGGGGAAATCCTTCTCCCAATCAAATACTTCCCTACCTAATTCTTCAGCAATGGTATGAGCACCTGGAGTGTACCCTTCATCAGGATCACGAAGATGTGGGAATCGAATAGCATCCTCCTCATCGTTGAAATCTAGTAGAGATGCAATAAGAGGACTATAAAAAACAAAGTGTTTCCCACATAACATGGTGGAAAACTTGAACCCCTCTTCATCAATGTGGTGAAAATTCGATTAAAATACTCGAACAAGTCTTGGGTAGGCATTCTCTAAACCATTAAACAACCGATCCCAATTTCAAAAATTCAACCTAGAATGAATTTCCTGTAGGATCACATCCTTGTGCCAATTTACTTCTCTTTCAATAACAAGGGAACGCTTTTGGAAGTTTTGGATATAAAGCTTGTAACAATCCACTGAATAAAACTTCTCTTTTGTTCTAGGGCAAACGAAGGATTGCGAGGAACCCGTTGAGGATCTTGGCCTCTTTGGTCTAGAGGAAGTAGGGAATGAAGAGGTTGGTCATTTCGAAGACATGATCTAATCAAAACGATAGTAGAAACTAGGGTTTTAAGAAGGTAACCAATGAAGAGCGAAGGAACGGGATGAAGGCTTACCCAAATCACAAAATTCACAAAGAAAAATCTTCAAAAACACATGAAAACCCTAGCCAATCGATCAAAATCCTTGAAAACTCTTGAAAAACCTTCTCTCTTTTCTTTCGAACCCAAAATAGACAATTAGAAATGAAAATGGTTTTGAAACCCCTTTTAAAAACCCTCTTTAAAAAGCCCTAAAATACCCCTGAACTTGTGAAATTCGGTGACGGTTTCGAAACCAAACCTCTTGGTTTCGAAACTGAAACCAAAAATTGTCTTCAGGTGCATTTTGGTTTCGAAACCAAGCAATTTGGTTTGGAAACTGAAAACAAAAAATGTCTTCAGGTAAGTTTTGGTTTCAAAACCAAATGTTTTGGTTTCGAAACTAAAAATAAGATTGTTTTTAGGTCCTTTTTGGTTTCGAAACTGACAGAATTGGTTTTGAAATTAAAAGGCAATTTCATTACATGTCAAATTTGGTTTTGAAACCAGTCATTTTGGTTTCGAAACTAAAATATAAAATCACAAAAATTTTGACACATCACCCATAAAACTCATTTTTGATGAAATATTTTGATGGAATCAAGGTATGACCAAGATGTGTGACCTGTTACACAAGGCTATGAAGAGTATAATGCAATTAATTTGCAAACATGAATTTGCTAAACCTTATTCGAATATAGCCTTGTTGATTCTCAAAACAAGTAACACCAAGATATTCCTATAGATGATCAATGGGTGTGTGTGCGTGTTGAGAGAATAATATCATTATGTGAGATTATCCTAAAAAGAAGATAAGATAAGGATGTTCATATTACTGATTTCTTCAAATCTGAACCTTACCCAGCATAAAAGAACCATCTCACTTTGCACCCTATAAAATGACCTTCATGTTTCAGTATAAGATAGAACTTTTGAGGTACTCAAGGGCATAAGACATGGATTATCAACAAGACACCAATATTTTCCTTGAACTTGTAAGCGACTATTATCCGAGGAGACGCTTCCAAGAAAGTACCCATATTAGAATCAAGTGAATCACCATGAGGTCAAGATGAAGAAAAGAACATCGAGTTCCCAATATTTTTGCGAGATCTCACTCTTTTTTATGTTCTAACACCGAGTTCAATATTTTTTATGAGAACTCACTCTTTTGGTGTTTCACCAAGCTAAATTTATTTTACAAGAGCTTACTATTTTGGTGATGAATAGGAATAAGCTAAAAAAAATTCAGCACTTCATCAGAACACCAAATCCTAGAGAGATAGTCCAACCAGCTGGTTCAGTCCATCAATGAATCATGAGCTTGATTTTCAACCCATCCAACGATCCAATTAGGTTAAATCACACTTACTCAAGAGACTCCTTCTGTGCACAAGAACTAATAGATTAGTCAAGAGAGTATGTGGATTTATTATAGAGATTCACAAGCTATATCAAAATAAGGTAAATCAAATCAAATTTGTGAAATCTCTTATATGTTAAAGTATTCTACAAAAGATAGTCGTTTGAAATAAGAACACTTGAAATCACAAATATTAGAATGCAGAGTTTTGAAAGCAAACTAATAAACACGACTCACTCTTCAACCCTAAAAGATATGCAATGCAAAAATCGAGAAGGAGCAAGAAAAAAATAGTTAGTTAATAACAACCACACCAATAGATCTTCTAAAGAGTTCAAACCTAAGAACATCTAGAGGTTTTGTAAGTAAATAAGCCAATTATTTTTTAGTAGGAACAAATTCAAGATAAATCACATTGTTTTTAACTAAATCGCGAATGAAGTGATATCTTATGTCTAAATGTTTAGTCCTAGAGAGTTGCACTGGATTCCTAGCAATATCAATGTCACTGGTATTATCACAAAGCACAATCATAGTATCATGTTCAATGCCATAATCAGATAATATTTGTTTCATCCAAAGCCATTGAGTGCAACATAATCCTGCAGCAATGTATTCTGCTTCAGCAGTTGACAAGGATTGAGAATTTTGTTTCTTACTTTGCCATGCTACCAAGTTGTGTCCAACAAAGTAGCAGCCTCCTGAAGTACTTTTCCTGTCATCAACATTGCCAGCCCAATCTGCATCAGAATGGCCCACTATTTCAGCATTTGTGTCATTACTGTACCACAAACCAAAATCAAGAGTTCCCTTAACATATCGAATGATTCATTTGACTGCAGTTAAGTGTGACTCTTTAGGTTTTGCTTGATAGCGAGCACAAGCACCTACACTAAAAGAAATATCAAGATGACTAGCTGCAAGATAAAGAATACTCCCTATCATGCTTCTATATTAATTTTGGTCTACTTCCTATCCAGCTTAGTCCTTTGTTAACTTTGTAGTGGTTCCCATCGGTGTGCGAGCATCTTTTGCAGATTTCATGTCAAACTTCTTTACAAGATCCTTTGCATATTTTGATTGAGATATAAATATCCCATCTTTTTGTTGCTTAACCTACAATTCAAGAAAAAAGGTTAGTTCTCCAACCATACTCATTTCAAATTCCTTACTCATTAGATTTAAGAAGGATTCAACTTGTTTGGTTGAGGTAGAACCAAACACTATGTCATCTACATAGATTTGAGCATCAAGAACATCATTTTTAGCCCATTTAATAAACATGGTTTTATCAGCTTCCCCTCTTGAGAATCCTTTTTTTAGAAGAAAAGTAGTCAATCTATCATACCATGCTTTTGGAGATTGTTTCAAACTATAAAAGGCTTTTTTCAATCGGTAGACATGATTAGGATTGATGGGATCTTCAAATCCTTTAGGTTGCTCTACAAACACTTCTTCTTGTAGGATGTCATTTAGAAAGGCTGTTTTGACATCCATTTGAAAAAGTTAAATTTTAAATGGCAAGCAACCGTCAAAAGCAACCTTATGGACTCTAGTCTTGTGACTGGAGTAAAGGTTTCATCAAAGTCTATACCTTCAATTTGAGAATACCCTTGTGCAACAAGTCTAGCTTTGTTTCTCACAACAGTTCCAAATTTATTAGATTTGTTCTTGAAGATCCATTTGGTACCAATGACATTGGTATTCTTTGGACGAGGTACGAGACTCCACACTTCTTATCTTGTGAATTGGCCAAGCTCATCTTGCATTGCTTGTATCCAATTTTCATTCTGCAAAGCATTAACCACATTAGTAGGTTCATACATGAAAACATAACATACATGCTTTACAATATTTCGAACTTGTCTCCGTGTTTGAACATCGGTTTCAATCCCTCCAATAATTTCATTGGGATTGTCTAGTCGTTGAGTCCATGTGGTTGGATGGTCTTGAGGAGGAATTTCAGGTTCAATAACTTAACCATTTGTAATCAAGTCTTGTGGAGTATCTTATTTTTCTTACGACTCTTGGGAGGTAGATGCATCATCATCATTATCTGAATCAAGTTCAGTTTTCACAGTTTTACCTTTAGCAAGATTGTCTTCTTCAGCTACATCTGAAGAAGAAAAGATGTTAGAATCATCAATAACAACATTAATAAATTCCATGATAGTTTCGGTCCTTTTGTTATAAACACGAAAAGCTTGACTATCTAAGGCATACCCAATGAATATTCCTTCATCACTTTTGGAGTTAAATTTTCTAGCATTTTCTCTATCCTTAAGGGTGTAGCATAGACTCCCAAAGACACGAAGGTGACTTAAGTTTGGTTTCTTATCAAACCAAAGTTCATATAGGGTATTGAGAGTTTTGGGTCTTAGATAGACTCGGTTAACTAAGTAACATGCAATAACACCAGCTTCACCCAAAACCTTTGTGATAGATTTTTGCTATGCAGAAGCACTCTAGCCATTTCTTGAATTAGATGATTCTTTCTTTCAGCAACCCTATTTTATTGAGGAGTTATGGGTGCTGAAAACTCATGCTTTATGCCATTTTTGTCACAAAAATCTTCAACTTTTGAGTCCTTGAATTCTATACCACAGTTACTTCTCATCCGTTTGATCTTGAAATCTTGCTCATTTTGAATTCGCTGGCATATAATAAAAAATTCATCATAAATATCAGATTTTTCCCTAAAAAAGCAATCCAAGTATATCTAAAAAAATCATCAACCATGACCAAGATGTATCACTTTCCACCAATACTCTCTGTTCTCATAGGACCCATAAGATCTATATAAATTAATTGCAATGGCTTGGTGGTAGCCACATCTTTCGATGATTTATGTGGACTTCTAATTTATTTACTCTTTTGGCATGGTCCACATTTTCACTTACCTTGGGCAGCCCACGTACTAACCCCTTGTTAGCAATCATTGCTAGGTCTTTGAAGTTGACATAGCCTAGTCTTTGGTGTCAAAGTTGAGTAGTATCAAGTTTAGACAAATTGCAAGTAAGGTTAAGAGATGCATCAATCATATAGCAATTACTACTAGATTTCCTACCAATCATAACACATTTACTATCACCATTCATGATTTCACAACCATTGGAGGTAAATTTCACGGAATGGTTAGTGTCACAAATTTGGCTAATACTTAGAAAGTTAGCTTTCGTACCTTCAATATAGAGTACATCCTTGATTTCTAGTACATCGGGTAACTTAATTGTACCTTTATCTTTGACATAGGCGGTGCTACCATCACCAAATATTACAACTCCCGCAACATAAATTTTGAAGTGACTAAAGCATGATTTGTCACAAGTCATATGCCTGCTACAACCACTATCAAGAAACAAATCAAGTGAGTTACATGCTTTATAAGTAATCAAAGCAACGTTAGCCTTTATCTCACTTTTCTTAACCCATACAGTTTTTTCTTTGGTGCTATCTAGTATAGGTTTAGTAGTTTTAGGAACAACTATCTTGGTTTTAGTAGGTTTTTTCTTTGAGTTGTGAGAAGTTTTACCTTTGAGTGCATTACCTTGTGTGTTCCGTGTGAGTTTTGAGTTCTCATCATATAAGTTCCTTGCTTTTACTTGTAATTCTTTGTATTGATAGAGAAGATTTACTTTTCTTTGTTCATTGAAAGCATCTTCCATATAAAATTTGTAAGTATTTTGCAAGTGACCTGAAACACCACAATAAGAACACACTTCAGCAAAATATGTGCCTTTTGTCTTACCCAGATTTTTGTTGGTTTGAGCGAGTGTGCTCTTTAGTGGAATCTTTTTGGCATGTTGCTCATTGGCTTTCATAAACTTTGTCCCTTGTGGTGAGTTGGAACTAGTTGTAGTATTATAACCAATCCCTTCTTATCATTTGCAGTCTTAGCTGCATTCAACAAGTTAGATATAAAATTAGAACCATAATTAAATTTATCTAACAAGTCATTTGATAAGATCAAGTCTCTCTTGGTTGAGGCAAGAGTGGAATCAAGAGACTTGATTTTATCTAAGGCTTCCCTAAGATCCAACTCAAGAGAGTTAATCTTGGTAAGTAGCCTTGAGATCTCCTCTTCAAGTTATTTTGTTTTGATGGAATTTTCTTACAACTTGATCATGGCTTCATCTCGTTCAGTTTGAATGAATGTCAACTTCTCATTCAGCACATTGTTATCTTTAGATGAATCCATGCACTTTTTAAGGAGATTAGCACACAATTCTTCTGGATCTATTTCTTCATCACTCTCCTCATGTTCACTAGAAGTGTCAGCATTTTTGAAAATCTGTGAGAGAGTTGCAGTCATAGCATTCATTTCCTCTTTGATTTCTTCATCACTAGTTCCACTAGTATCGGAGGATGAATCGGAATTGTCTAGTGTAACTTTCATTGCTTTCTTGACTTTGGCCGAGCTTTGTTTGGACATTCATTAGCCATGTGTCCAAAGCCATGACATTTGAAGCATTGTACTTCTGTGGAGTTCTTCTTCTCAAACTTTTTATCAAAGTTGTTGAATTTGTCATGAGGCCTTGTTTTGGAAGATGAGCCAAACCTTGGCTTTTGAAACTTCTCTCTTTTGTTCTTCAAGAAGGTCTTGAATTATCTTGTGAGAAGAGCTATTTCTTCATCACTAGAGTGGTCTTTCTCTTCCTTGGAGCTTTTTGAGGTTGTAAAAGCAATGTTCTTTGATTTCCTTGAAGATTTGAAACCAACCTCAAATGTCCTTAAATTCCTTGCAAGTTCTTTAGGGAGAATAACATCAACATCTTTACTCTCCTCAATAGCCGTAATTTTGGCTTGAAATCTCTCGGGAAGAGATCTCAAAACTTTACGAACTATTTTGGAGTTAGAAATAACTTCACCCAATACAAAGGAGTTGTTGACAATGTCATTCAATTTAGCATAAAATTCATAAAAGGTTTCATTGTCATCCATTCTAATAGTTTCAAATTGGGTAGTCAACATTTGAATTTTTGCTATTCTAACAGTCATAGTACCTTCAAGGGTGACCATTAAAATATCCCATGCTTCCTTGGCTACTTCGCAACTAGAGATGCGATGAAATTCGTCGGTGTTGACAGCAGCATAGATCGCATTGAGTGCTTTACTATTTCTAGTGGCTGCCTCACTCTCATTTGAACTCCATTGGTCTTCAGGTTTGAGAACTTCCCTAGAGTTGTCCCTGGTACCAGTCATCATGCTAGGAGGAGTCTAAATTACTTCTACAGTTCTCCAAACTATTTGGTCTAGAGACTTTAGGAAAGCCTTCATTTTAGCTTTCCAGTAAGGATAATTGCTACCATTGAACAATGGTGCCTTGTTTACAGCATTACCTTCTCTTTGTGAATCTATTTAGTCACAATACGGATCACACTTAGGTTGTTAAACCCAGCAAGTGAACCCACTCTGATACCAATTGAAGGTCTAGATGTCCTACGGTTTTAGTTGGATTAATCGTATGTCAATATGAGTATTGACTTATTCGATTCTTAATATGTGGAATTAAGAACAAAAATTGAATAATTCAATCTCATAAAAAGTGTGAAAATATGCACAAGAGATTTTGTTTATGAGGAAACCCAAACTGGGAAAAAATCCGGGACCTAGTCCAGAAAAGAATCCACTAAAAGTTAATAAAAACTTATAAACCGATTTATCACTCGATGGACACGAATTACGACTCCCTCTACACGCTCCAACAGCTACAGTGTACAATTCTTCCACAAATTCGAACTCTACAAATTTGCCTTTTAGTGGACAGTGATGCGTCTCCAACTTGAACTCTGTAAGTCCCGCACCTTGAACCAAAACTCGAGTCCTTAAGTATATCACCACGAGCTTGACACTCCAAGCTCAACCATCGAAAATCCACCGGCACACAAAAATAGAATTTTTGGTTTAAAATGGGAAGGATTTGAACCAAGTTCAACAAGCTTGGAATCTATAAATTTCGAGTTAAACTCTCCAAGCACTTGTTGAGGTTAGGGGTGATTGGTTGATTTGAACAATGGAAGATCAACCCCTATTTATAGTGAAATGCCTAGATCTAAACCAGAATAAATAAGTTTAATCTTGGACATCATCATATGAGATGGGAGGTCAATTTATTATCCCTCTTATCCCACTTATGAATGTTTCCTACGCACCAATAAACTAACTAAGACATGCTTAGGTGGGAATGTGGAAAAAGTTGAAAAAGAATCTCTTTACAGCTCAAAAACTCGCCAGAAAAGTTTGAATCTAAGCGATGGTTTCGAAACCAAGAGGATTGGTTTCGAAACAAATAAGTGGTTTCGAAAGCAATGCCTTTGGTTTCGAAACCAAACTAGAACTGCTGGTTTTTTATTTTTTAGTTTCAAAACCAACAAGTTTAGTTTCGAAGCCAAACTTCATCTGACATCAGTTAAAGTGTGGTTTCGAAATCAAACTATTTAGTTTCGAAACCAAAATTCATCTGTTATCAGATGAGATTTGGTTTCGAAACCAAACTTCATCTGTCATCAGATGAGATTTGGTTTGTTGATTTCGAAACTCTTTGTTCCCTGCATTAAAATAACCATTAGTTATACTTTGGTTTCGAAACCAAACAGCCCATATTCAGTTATTTTACTTTAAAAATATTTTTTAAGGTAATTTCAAGTATGGGAAACACTCTAATGATCTAACCACCTATAGTACTTAGTTTCTCGAAGTCTCTTACCATCCTAAGATATTTTCCGGTGATGAGTTAAGTTCTTCGGAGCTTTTGTAGATTTCTTCTAACCGATTCGACCCAAGACTTTAACCCAAGTTACAAATACATTCTTGAGTTTAATTTTGACACGAAAATCGACAAACAAAGACACATGAGAAAACTCATGGACCTTACAGAACGGGAAAGAGATCTGGAGAGAGAGAAAGAGAAGAGATCTGGAGTGAGGATAGAGATCTAAGTTTTCTTTCACTTCTTTTGGTTGAGAAGAAGAAGTAGAGCCCTTGATTTTGTTCCAAGCGTTTTCCATCATGAGGGAGAGGAAGATGCTAGACTAGAGAACAGTTTTCAGAGAGCAAGTTTTAAGAGATTGGCTTGTTGGGATAGAAATGAGAAGAGAAATAACCATTTTATATGGATAACATGGCGGATAGAAATCAGGCAGAGGTTTATTTTCACAGGGGGGCCGGAATGCTGTTTCTACTGGGGGACCGAAATTATTTTCGTTAAGCAGTTCGAATTCGCCAGAAATGGGGCGAACCAAACACTAAAACTTCTAAATTTCACATCAATTAGTGAATTCCAATGCCAATTCCGGCGGCCCAAACACACCCTTAAACTTGTGTTATGTTAAACTGATGGGAGATCCCCATAAAAAAAAAAAAGACTGATGGGAGTTGAATTTTTAGCTCAGTTACTTATCCCTTTGTTTAATATGAGACTGGAACTGATTCCAGTGTTGTAAGAATTTTTGTTGGATTTTTTATTGAAGTTTTCTTGAATTGTTTCAGGTTAAAATTATGTTTCATAGTTATATTAGTTGGAGTTGTACAAGGAACGGTAGAAGATACAATTGCCTAACTCTGTTTTACTGATTTGTCTATGAGGAGGATCAAGTTTATTATGCATAAAGTTTATTTTTATTAGGTCCTAAGTAGTTTGTTGATGTTTGGTTGTGTTGTAGGCAGATTTACTGGTTCGGAACTTGGAAATGTATGGCTTTTGAATTTTGTTAGCTAGATATCTTCTTTTAAACATGGAAATGTATGACTTTTGAGTTTTGTTAGATGTCTTTTTTTATTCCTTGCTTCAGAAATCCTTGTAAAAACCTTTTGTCCAACCAATTTTGTAACAATGAGCATAAATAATTACGAGAATATGGGCAACAAAACAATCTCTTTGGTACCAATTTTTTTATCACCGTCCACGCATTAATTTCACTTCCAGATTTTAAAACAAGCACATGTTGCTCCACCTCTACTAAACAACAACACTTTAACAATCTCGTAAAGTTGACATCGCTAAGTATTAACAATAGTGAAGCGGGGATGTTGGATTGCTTAGGTGATAATGTAGGGACATTCTAGTGAAGTAGTGATGGATTGCTTATGCGTGATAATGTGTAGGGACATTCCAACAAATTGTCATTCATAATGACTATAACTTTTGATAAGTTTGTAAAAAAAGACCAAATGCCATTCAATGCATTCATTACAATCTAACCTTTCAGAAAATCGAAACAAACGCTCACTAAAAAGAACTATTATTCAAAATTAAATTACAGAGTAGGAAAAAATCAAATTATTGCAGCTTGTCCCCTGAATCATAAATTGATGCTTTAGGTCTGGGACTCAAATTGTTGTTCATGAATATCAATATATTCGCAAAAATCTGCGATGAAGGTTTATCCATCATTTTTCTGCAAAAACAAACAAGTTCAAACTATGAGTATAAGAAATGATCCTTTAACATGGCCTTATAATGTAGAAATAGGACTATGAATTAAGAAGAAGAAGAAGAAGAAGAAGAAGAAGAAGAAGAAGACAAATAAAAAACATAACAAAATCGAAAAATATGCGTTTAGACCTTAACTTTTGACGAGTTTTAATATTTGGACTTTAATGTTGTCTAATTCTGAGTTTAGAACCTAGTTCTCTATTTTTTATCATTCCACCTCACTAATAATTTTTGAATGCCTATATTACCATTCTGAATTATTGCGACCACTCCATAGTGAACTTTGATGTGCACGAATTCCTAAGAATGTCACGTACATGTCACTGTAATTCTCTGAATACTAAACGGTACTTTTACTTTTTATATGAGAACAGATCAGAGTACATCGTTATTTGTATTGTCCGTTTACAGTTGATCGTAGCCGCACGATATTTAGAAATCGATAGATCTGATTAATGATGATGTGTCAGCTCTATCGTCGCTTGGCTTGAGCCGATAGACTTTCTCGCTCCTTTTCGAGAGAAAGTCTGTCATCAAAGTACAATGTCACGTCAATTCATACGATTTCTTTCTCTTTGTTAAAAACTCTCTCTCCTCTCTATACGATTTGTTTTCTCTAATCTTCTTTTTTTTCTCTCTCTCTCTCTCTCTTTCTTTCTCTCTCCTCATCTATTTTTTTTATGATTTTCTTCTTTGGTTCCTCTAATTTTTTTTCCCTCTTTCAACTCAAGACTAATGTTGGAGTAGATCTAATCCATTCAGAGAATTGTTTTTCTCTTACAATTTATTTCTTTTGCTGCAAGTATTCTTAACTCTCAGCTATTTTTCAGATCTTTTTTTTTGGGTTTTTAGTTCTGTAAAAAGTTTTTACAGATCAAAAACTTAGTTTCCCACTCTCTCACCTAATTTCTTCTCTCTCTAACTACCTCTCATGAACATGTTCTCTTTTTACAGATGCAAGGAGAAGAAGCAATGGCTGAATAGTTCTGACATAGTCATTTTTTCAGGTAATTTCAAACTCTTTCTCTCTCTACAAAATACCTCTTATGAACATGTTCTCTTTTAATAGATTTTTTTATTTCTTTTACAGATCAAAACCAAGATTTGTTTCTTTTGTTGTAATTTCAGACTCTTTTTGTCTCTACAACATAGTTTTGTATGACAAAAGACTCTAGGGTTTGATTGATGCAAATATCTTTAAGATTTTGTTTATTTTTTAGGGTTTTCTTTAGATGAAGTACTTCTGTTTTTTTTTAAAAAAAAACAGAAAAGTACATGAAGCTCTTTCTATTTTCTATGGTTTAAGGGTTTATATTTGTATCTATAATGTTCATGTCATTGGTTTAAGGGTATTATGGCTGCACGGAATTATCCGGATATACCTTGTTCTTGTGGTGGTGGAATCATGCATCTGAAAACATCAAACTCACCACGAAATCCCGGTCGCAAGTACTACAACTGCCCACTAGAGCAGGTTAATCTCTTAAACTATGAATTTTTTATTTTTTTTTGCTAGTTGTTTGGAAATTTTAATTTAATTGAACTTGCTCTATATTTGATATTTCCGGATCACAAAAATTCATTTATTTGGGCGGATCCTCCCACATTCCAGTCTTAAACATCTCAAGTACCCACATTCCATGCTTCGACATGTCGAACACCCACGGCCCAAGCATCCACATCCCTTCCATCCACATCTGACGAGGAGGTGAAGCAACAGATGAAGACAAAAAAGAAGACGTAGGAAAGGGTTGCATATGAGGCTCACGATCGTTGCATCGTCACCCAGCTGGAGACTCTTATTTTGTTGGCTCATGTACTAGTACTCCAAGTTATTCAACTTGTTCTTAGGTGGTAGAATGAATGTGCTAATGGGATAACTTATCTTGATGTCTGTTGTCTTGTATATAAGGTTCTTTACTGATGTTTGTTGTCTTATTATGGTAAGGAGCTTGAATTACATCAATTAACTGATCAATAGAATGAATTTGATGTTTATGGAAATTTTTTGTTCATCTTTACATTGTAGATTCTGGCCAAGATTATGCAGAAAATAAAGATTGAAAAAGGGATCATAAGGCAACGAGAAAATTATACGGAATCCAATTAGTAGGTGGCGTTTTCAAATTGAAAGAGAATTTTCTTCATCAATGAGATTCAAGACAGATACAATGTAAATTTTATTCTTAGCATGATAACAGAAAATTAAAAAGTAACATTTTATAGTGGACTTGCAAAAAAATACATCTTCCCCTGTACCATGTTCAAGTGAACTTACAAAAAAATCTGACCTTCCCTGTACCATGTTCAAGTGAACTTCCAAAAAAATCTATTACATCTGACTTCCCCTGTAGCATGTTCAAGTGAACCTCCAAAAAAATCTATTACATCTAACTTCCCCTATGACATAGAATTCTTGTTCAAAAAATATAAGCAGGAAAGAGTTAAATTCATCAACGTCTTCTTGCCATTTTGATTCTTGCATTTTTCATTACATCCTCCATGCTGTACATACTTCTTTCCATCCAAAACCTAAAACATGATCACACATACAAATTCACAATTTTAATAAAAAAATTCAAAGCTAAGAAACGAATTTATGAGTTTGAGAGGTGCCAAATCCCTAGACATAAGACAACAAACATTGGGTATTTTGTAGAGAGAAAGAGTCTGAAATTACCTGAAAAAAAATGTCTATGTCCGAACTATTCAGCGATTGCTTCTTCTCCTTGCGTCTGTCAAAAAAAACATGTTCATGAGAGGTAGTTAGAGAGGGAGGAAATTAGGAGAGAGAGGAAATTAGGTGACCAACATAAATCTAGCTATCTAACCTGCATTAGCTTAACATTCAGACCAGATTTAGCTGCCTCAGCACTACCAAAAATCAATCCTGCAAGTGAAATACGAGTAACATAAATTGAAGAACTTTATGATACAGCATGCAACAAAAAAAATTCATTAGATCAGAAATTAGATTTCCACCAGCATTAAGGGTTTAGAAACATTCAAACCACAAATTGCTTGAATCTGAACGTCCAAACTCAGATATTTAGAATGACAAAAAGAAATTTGGAAATAAAGAAAAGGGTACCATCTTTATTTGGACTTTCTCCAGCAATTAATGAGTTTTTGATTTGTAAAAACTAAAAAAAAAAAAATTAAAAAATAGATGAGATTTAAGAACACTTACGGCAAAAGAAACAAACTGTAAGAGAAAAAAAAATTTCTCCGAACGGATCAGATCTACTCCAACATTCAGAAAAAAAGTTTAAGGAACCAGAAAAGAAATCAGAGAAAAATGGATGAGGAGAGTGAGAGAGAGGAGAAAGAGAAAAGAAAATCAAGAGAAAAGAACTCGTATAGAAGATTTGTTTTTTCTGAGAGGAGAGAAATTAATGAATTGACGTGACGCTGTACTTTGATGACAAACTTTTTATCGAAAAGGAGCGAAAAAGTCTATCGGTTCCAGCCAAACGAAGATGGAGCTGACACATCATCATTAATCAGATCCGTCGATTTCTGAATATCGTGTGGAAACAAAAATCTCTAGATTACAAATAACGTTGTACTCTGATCCGTTCTCTTTTTATATTACCTCCCTTTCCAAAAAACTTCTTTGTCGTTGGATGTCAAAAACACAAATCGCAAGATTACTAAACTAAAAAACAAAATCCACCACCCTAAAATCATTGCACCACTAAACCAACCACAAAAACCACCGCCATTAACACTACCATAACATGGTGATAATCAGTCACCGTTACCGCCGCCACTGCCCTCGCCCTCGCCACCATCGTCCCCATAAAAAGCAAAAATGTGTATCCAACAAAACAACCCCAAGCATATACAGAGAGATTAGAGAGAAATTCCACCGCCAGAGTCACTGTTGGGGGTAGTTCTTTGTTGGGTTAATTTGTCTAAGGGTCCCATATAATAGGTGATATTAGGGTTTAGGTCCTGCGTATGTCCACATTTAAGTCTGGGTCCTGGATTGACGGATGACTTGGTTGACCGTAGCAAAAGTGACGAAGATGTCAAAAGACATCAGTAACAAGACAGAAACGCCCTTAAAACTTTTTTAAATGACCAATGGACCCAACGCCCATTTTCTCCGTTAACTCAACTCTCACGTGTGAGATACGTGTACGGCGAGGATCTAATTAGGCGAACGGATGGCGAGGATTATTTTTAGGGGAAGTATGAAAGTAAAAAAATGTGGGACCCTTACCTTTACAGTGAAAATTTTTACTGGACGGATTTTCTCTAGGATTCCAATGAACAATGGCTCGATATTTCCTGCGAAAATCAGTTCAGATCGGTAACCCTAGTTTGTTTCTTTCAATTTTTCTAGGAAAATTAGGTAAGAACCCTTTGTAAATGCAAAAATTCTTACTGGACAGCGAGGGTTAGGGTTCCGGTGAATAATTGCTTGAATCGACCTCCATTTTCGGCGAAAATCAATTTATATCTGTTTTCGAAGTTGTCTTAGTACATTGCTTTCAAGTTTTCTGGTGGATTGGAGGTTTAGGGCCTCATATTCAACCCTTCGTCCTGATTTGGGAGTTTCTTCTTCAAGAACTGTAAGTTTTAATTTGAGATAGTTTTTGGTAAGTTTCATTCAAACTGTTTTAGTACATGCATGGATGTTTAAATAGTTATATTTTCAGTTTAATTTCTAGGGCTTTTTCAAGAACATTTGTCTATTACTGTTAGCAAGTTGGTTTAGAATAAACTTAGATTTTTGTGTTTTTCTATGGTTTCTCCTCAACGTATATGTTAAATGGTTTATTGTAGCCAAAAGAATCAAGATCTTTGAGTTTAGGTTCTACTGTAACTTTGTAATTAGGATCTGGGTCTTATTAACGGCAGAACCCAAGAGATGGAGGTTTCAGTAGTGTTAATCCTTACCTTTAAGTTCCTGTTGAAATTGCTGCTTGAACTCATCTTTTCAGACTTTTTTGTATTTTTGGGTGATATTGTGAACAGTAGCAGTGTAGGGGTAAGAAAGAAGATGATCGAGTTGCAGAAGGTTAGAGAGAAGATGAGATGAAAAAATGGTTTACTTCTTGTGTTTTTATAGCTATGGTCTCAATGGCTCTTTAAAGCACAGTCGTTCAATCACTGTATGCCCTTGCTGTTGGATTTAATTAAGTGAAGTCACATGGCTTCTTATGCATGCTACACAAGTCACGTGATGACTGAAAACTAACAACGTCATTTCATTTCTCTGATTTTTTAATTCATTTATTTATTCGTCACTTTTTGGACGGTCAACCGAGTCAACCGTCATTCTAAGACCCAGACTCAATAGTGGACATCCGTAGGAACCAAACCCTAATATCACCTACTATATAAGACCCTTAGACAAATTAACCCTTCTTTGTTTTACAAATTTTGATCCACACAAATGTTAGAGAAAGGAAGACCAAATCTGTTAGAGAGAAAGTAACTGCTAGAGAGAGAGAGAGAGAGGAAGACTAGATCTGTTAGAGAGAAAGAGAAAGATCTATTAGAGATGAATACGGTACCAGATCTGTTAGAGAGAGAGGAATACCATATCTGTTAGAGAGAGAGAGAGCAAATCTGCAGTTAGGGAGAGAGGAAGACCAGATCTGTTAGAGAGAAAAAGATATGTTCCAGAGAGTGGAGCACCAAATCTGTTAGAGAGAGAGAAAGACTTGCAGTTAGAGAAAATCAGTTAGAGAGAGATCTGTGAAATTTAGATCCGACAGAAAGATCTGTTAGGAAAACTCGTTCTTACAGTTCTCTCCCTTCATCCGATTCCATCGACATTTAAACCTATTATTCAATTTTCGACGATTACGAGTACTTTACCCAACAAATTAACCATGGAATTTTGGTGCAACGGCGGAGTGGTGGCGTTAAGATTCACAGATGCCACGGCAGTGGTGGATAGGCATGGCAATGGGTCAATTGGTCAATGGCAGTGATGATGGCTTGTGGTGGCGGTGGTAGAAAAATTGAAGAAATTAATTAAAGGGAATTACTAATTAAGCGGGTCCCACTTAGTTTGATCTTAATTCTTATATTGTGGGACCCATAACCCTAGTCCCACATCGCCTAGGAGAGTGTCCAGAGCCTGGGCTATGAGGTTACGAACTGTCTTACATTGTGTCCGAGGCCTTTTAGGTGAGCTCTCTGGGCTCACCTAAGAACAAAACCCTGTACCCCGGGGGGGTGGATAAAGCAGGGACAATATTGGGCACACGTGTGAGCGGGGCGTGAAAAACTAACATTGCGTCAACTGTTAACGCACATAGGTGTCAGACTTTTTTACTTGTGTCTCAATAAATCAGAAAGGTAATTTAGGTATTTAAAAGGGTAATTTAGGCATTTCAAAATTATCAGTAGGGTGGAATAATCGAAAATGGAGAAATAGGGTCTAAACTTAGATTTGGACAACATTAGAGTCTAAATTTAAAAACTAGTCAAAAGTTAGGGTATAAACGCAAATTTGCCTAACAAAATTGATACTGATCCGAATTTCTTTTACACATTTGTTAGGCCCAGGTTGAATCATGGAGTGACAACTAGAAGCTTCGAATTTCTTTTACTTGTTTCAATTAATTAAAAAGAAGATTAATTGTTAAACCCTAAAAAACCCCTAAACAAACCATTCGGAAATTAGGATCTGTCAAAAACCCCTAAACAAACCATTCGTGTTGGGATCTGTCAAGAAACTCTAAAAAAAAAACCTAAATACAAATGTCAAATGTTGGGATCTATCGAGAAAACCCTAAAAAATACAAGATTTGAGAGAGAGAGATAGAGACAAAAAAAGTACCTGGATCTTAGGTTGTATTCTGCGAGATACGAAGCGAGGCGACGAGGCTCTTGCCTCGCCTAGGCGCGCCTAAGCGTCGACTAGGTGTCGCCCAGAGAAACCAGAACAGAGAAATAAGAGAGACGAGATAGTGTTGTGAAGAACTAAAAAATATAAATAAACTTCTAAAAAGATAAATAAATGGGTTTAATTTTGCCGTGTTTTAAAGTTGTACCCATCTTGACAGAGACATTTGTTTAAAAAGGTGTTTGAAAAGAAGGAAAGAGAGGGACATTTGTTGGAAAAGGAGGAAAGAGAGGGACATTTGGCTGGAAAGCTAAAACAGGCACATTATTCAAGATTCTTCTTTTGGGGTTGCATTTTTCCACCCAATATACCTACTATCTTTACTTGTTACACCCAATAAATTAATTACTTCTTGGGCAGTACCCAGCTTCATAAATGCTACACGTCATCTACTTTTCTCACTACAATAGTATTTGTGGAGCCAGAATCCGGCGCGCACCACGCTTGAGGGAGACTCGGACGTGGGAGACGCACAAGTTGGATTCGCCCACCTCAGAAGGGGTATGAATGTCATATGTAAGGAGTCGCCACCTGATTTATGGGAATCAGGACCCGAGATTTTGGAAAATCGACCTAAATCTAGTTTTCCGAGAAAACCATGGCGATAGTCCAAAGTAGATGGTCTGCGGTACAGAGATAATGGATAAGGGGATCTAGGTACGGGTTGGGAAGGTGTTAGGCACCCAACAACCGCCCGTCCGCGAGGCCGGCCTCTACTTCGCGATTAAAGACTTTTAAGGAAACATATGATCAATATTAAGTTATGCTACATACACAAAAACAACTGCACTGCAGTAAATAAGCCCCCTAAATCTACGTGTCATGATCAAATAGTTCTGGGGCGAAAGATGCATACATCCATCTATCTGAATGCAGCAAAAGAAGCGACGCATGCCATCAGTAGGCCTGCGTGCTAAGAGCACAGTGACGTGGACGTACTTTGTATACACGCACAAACAAGGAGTGTGATACGTGCAATGTGTACACGTACACTCAAACATGTGATATGGTGTTGAATGCACCATACACCGAGGGATTACCTCCAACATAGGATGTGCCCAAAGACGACGAGAAGCAAGTGACGTGGATGTACTTTGTATCCACACACAGATAAAGACGACGAAAAGCCAGTGACGTGGACGTACTTTGTATCCACGCACCAACAAAGATGACGAAAACAGATTCATTGACGCTATTGGGCGTGAATCTGAAAGATGACGAAAAACAGATTCATGGACGCTACTGGGCGTGAATCTGAAAGATGACGAAAGCAGATTCATTGACGCTACTGGGCATGAATCTGAAGGATGACGAAAGCAGATTCATTGGCGCCACGGGGCGTGAATCTGAAAGACGACGAATGTTGGGGCTCTCTAAAACGACGAAAGTAGAGTGTCCTGAAGATGACGATAGCAGTAACTCTCAGAGACGACGAAAGCTCAGAGTCAAAGATAATGATAGCAGAGAATCTCCAAGACAACGAAAGCGGAGAATCTCAAAGGTGATGTTAAACAGATTCATCCCGTAGGCGTGAATCTCAACGACGACGACGAGCAGATTCAGCCCTTAAGCGTGAATGTAAAAGATGGGTCACGTCCAATATAAGATGTACCCGGGGACGAAATGGGATCACACCTTGCACGTGTGCCCGAGAAATGCAAGCGTCGATGGGACGCAAATGATGCATGTCCTATGCTCTAGTACTGCACAAAGATATCTAAAGATTCCTAATCTGATTAGGGATGACCCTGACTCTATATGTATGAAGATCTCTAAGCTAAATGTGATGCATCTGGAAGAAGAACTGTAAAACAAAGGTGAGGGTAGAATAGGAATTTCACATCGAGTGAAACCCTACACGCTCTTGAAAATAACACACAATCGTAGGCTAATGCAACCTAAAGCTACAAGCACGCAGAGCCTAACCCTAGGGTGAACTAAGCTAGAGACCTTAATCTCTATTATTGCTTATTTTTAGGGTTTGGCAAGTTATAAGGTCCTTAGACCCGACATGATGGGATGTGGGTATTTGGACCCACAAGGAAGAAAATAGGCTCTAATGGCCCGAGTGATGGAGATGGGCTTTAGGCCTGGAAAAATAGATCTAGGCCCGTGGGCCTGGCATGGAGGCGGGCCCTTAGGCCCAAGCTCGAGAAATGAGTTGTTAA
>MVGT01001066.1:257848-279099 GCA_002174775.1 Macleaya cordata | reverse complement strand
AAAAAAAATTATTATTATTTTTATGTTTTCCTTATAAAAATAGAAATGGGTCCCACCATTTTGAAATTTGATTTTGAGGCAAAATTCTCTTGAGAACTGATTTCTGACAAAAAATAATTGATTTGGGAAAATTTTGGGGCGGGCCAATCACGTCGCAACACGTGGCGACGCCCGGGGTTAAAAATCCTACGGTTCCTCGCCTGAACCGGTTCCATTCCGAGTTCGGGGTTCCCCGAGATTTGGTTCTCTTCTCGTTCCGGCCTTGAACCGAATTTGGACCAATAGAGTGAAGCCTGCTTAGTCACATTAAACTAATTTTTCGTTAAATTTTACACGTAAACTGAGATGCGACCAAATTTGGCGTCTACAGATGCCCCTCCTCGCCAGAGACTGGTTGCGGTCGAATGGCGAGGTCGACGATGCCTGATTTTCGCGCACCGATAACATTGTCAAGCATAAAAGTCCAATGATCTAGGTTGTGAATTCGGCTAACCGTTCGTAGTCAGCCGGAGCCGGGCACGAATTTCGCCGGTCTGCTTCCGAACTAGTTCGACCCTTACGATTATGTGTAGATTTGTGTCTGTTTTGTTTTCCTTGGTCGGACGATCGCTGGACATGCATGCTCCTGCCAACTTTGCCATGGCGAGGAGTGGTCCGCAATTCTTTGGCATTTTGCCAGGTTGTGTGTGGTTTGAAAGATGATTTTGAAAACTAGATAATTTTTCCTTTTAAAAGATCCATTTTAGCAATTTTTAATTTACCCAGATGGTGAGGGGGAGATCTCTTGCTTGATCGTTGCCGAGGGACTCGTGCGTCATGCTAGGGTTTTTACACCACTCAATTATATCAATGCTCCATCTTCTTCATTGATCTTGTTTGACTGACTAAAAACTGAGAGATGGACTGGCTGTATTATTTCCCCTATTGAATATGTTTTTACACCCTGTGCACTCTTCCCCCCACTTTTCCAAGAGAGAAAATAACCATCACATGCCTATGTGCGCTTTTAGTTTCTTTGACCCCACTTCACCATAAATGGGGGTAGTGGAGGTAGGCTCTCTTTCCAACCCTTCACATGCTTCTTCAAACCTTTCACGTACTTCCATGTGAGGACTTAAGCAAATCCATTCTTCGTCCCTCCGAGTTCTATATATACTCGGTGTTTCAAGGTATGACATCCACACCAATCCTTTTCTATCTCGTTCTTCTTTCTTCTGCAACCCTCTTTGGAGAGAATAGAGGCTTTCCATGCTTGGGTGCACAATCTTGATGACTTCGAGAATTCATTCATCAGAGTTCACCACCTCGGACATGTTTCTAGCCTTGTGGGGTTCCAATTAGACATGGACCTCTTGAGAGCGGTAGCCATATGTTGGGTCCATGATCTTCATATCTTCCGTTTCAGTTTCTGCAACATGTGCCCCACCATTGAGGAATTTAGCAAAATCCTTGGCATTTCCTCTGATGGGCCTCTCTTCGCCCCTCCTCCCGGTGGAGTTTCCCGTCTGGATTTTAGCCGTTTCTTGGGTGGATGCTATCGCCACTCCCTTGACCATGTCTTTCTTCCAAATGGGGTTCATATTGAAAACCTTGTTCGTCATTTCTGCCTATGTGAGGATCCTGAGGTTCGTTGTCGGGCATTGTGCATTGTGCTTCTAGGAAAGTACCTATTCCACATAGACGGACGGAGGTGCTCTCCCACGGTAGTTGTTGTTTTGCAGCAGGCTAGAGTGGGTCGGGCTTATGTGCCTGTCATTTTGGGGGAGCTTTTCGACAGCTTAGATTCTTATGCCGAGATGAGGCAGATCTGGGGCAGCCTCTACTTGCTTCAGGTATTTTCTATTTGAGTTCTTTTCTTTGGCCCTTTTATCAATGTTGAGGTATTAAAGCTTACCGGTTCTTTTCTAGGTATGGCTTGTAGAACACCTGCGGCTAAATGGCGCGATCGGGAATCGTGTGTCAACTTTGAATGTGATCTGAATTCATCGGGAGCGTGGCTATCATGAGCGTCAACAAGAAAACACAGTAGGTTGGCTGCAGCATCTGTCCAACAGGGCTGTTCACTGGCATCTTCACTATTGGCATGTGCGTCTGGAGTTTCTGAACACATATGGTCACAACATCGTGTCGATCTTGAGCTTCACACAGAGGACCTTTTATTGCTCGCTTCTCATCCTCTGGCAATACGAGATTAATCAGCCTGTACCAGATCTTTCCGGTCATTTCTTTGGTCCTGCTCCTGTCACCTCTCGAATCATTATTGCCACCGCTCGCTCTTGGCATTTGCGACCTTTGATTGAGCCCCAGATTCCTCCGGTGGAGAATCCCATACGGGTGGAGGGCTATCGTCCATGGCGTGCATCTTTCCTCACTTTAGCACCCACAAATAATGCTGCTGACGGACATGGAGGAAACGAAGAGGATTGATCGTGGCTTCCTCATCTGCTTGAAAATGAAAACAAAGGAACTCTATTAGCGATGGGCCCTTTTTTTTTCTTTTTTCCTTTCGTTTTTTTTCTTCTTCCTTTTTTTTTGAAGGTCCGTTGGTGTCATTTCCCTGTGAAACTTGTTAGTTGCCACATGAGCAAGGCAAATTAAATAAAGAGAGTTTGGAATGTGTGCACCTTTGTAGTTTATTCACCGTTTTGTGTTCGATGAATCCATCAATCGCGCCATAACCGACAACTTTCACATGCCACTTATTGTGACCCTTCATGCAAAAAACCATGCCCTTGCCTTTTTAGGAAATTTACCTCAAATGCCTAAACTAAAGTCATGTAAAACATGCCCCTAGCGTCCTAGATTTTTCCTCATAGGCTCCCTGCCAGACAAGGTTTTTTGAAAACAAAGTATACACGTTTTTTTTTTTTGAAAATCTTTTGTTGAAACCGATATGCCAGATGCGTGATATTTTGTGAACCTCTCTTGTCCTTTGTGGATTTTTGCCTCAGATGCCTAAACCAGAGCTATGTAAAACATGCCCCTAGCGTCCTAGATTCATCCTCATAGGCTTCCTGCCAGACAAGATTTTGAAAACAAAGCATATGCATTTTTTTTTGAAAATTTTTTCTAAAGCAGATACGACAAACACGTGATATTTTGTAAACTCCTCTTATCCTTTTAGGGATTTTTGCCTCAGACGCCTAAACTAGAGACATGTAAAACATGCCCCTAGCATCCTATATTTATCCTCATAGGCTCCCTGCTGAATAAGGTTTTTTTTTTTTTGTTAAACACAGAGCAGTTAGACCTCTTAGCTTGGATACGATTATGAATACTTGCCCAGATAGCAAGGGCCACGTCGACAGGTCACCACTTTCTTTGGTTGGCTTTGTATCGTTTCGCCTGTCATCTTCTGACTTCGCTCGCTGGATCTGATGGGTACTAATTTATCTAGAGATTCGAGTTCGGCACGGATATCGTCTCCATTAGGGAATCACGCTCCTTCTGGATGAGGACTGTCTGCATTTTTACCCATGTCGTAGCTTACTCTTTTAATTGTGTCCGCCGACTAGTGCTCTGACTCTGAGGGTGTTGCACTTCAAAGCTCACAAATGCGGATCAAATTTTCTCAATTCTTGATTTTTCAGACCACGAATTCTATCCTTGATTTTTTTTCTCTTCTTCATTTTTTAGAGGTCCATCACCCTTCCCGTTGACCAAAGACTCGTGTCGCTCACAGGGTCCATGAGGTCTTTTGGGTTGTAGCGTAGCTTAGGTTGGCTAGAAAGAAAAGATAAAGGCTCGAGAAAATGATGAGTCTAACTTTCCAAGGTTTCCCCTCTTTTTACTACTGCCCCTTGTTTAACTTAGGGCTTGTGAGTATTTTATTGCTTTATTTTTTTTGGATTTTCTATATTTTTGATTTTTTGGTTTTTCGATTTTTTTTTTTTTTGGATTTTTGGATATTGTTGCCCGTAGGGCAGAAACAAAGGAACAAACGAGAAGATAAAATCTCTCTGATTTACAGAGGGGATTATTTGCTATGTACAAAGGAAAAGCTTAGGCTCAAACTCGTTTTCTAGCGGCAATGAAGTTTCAACTAGGTTCTTTTGAAAATTTGGATATCGGCCAAAGAAATGCCTCATTTTTGGACCTCTGTCGGCTTCACTTGCCCCTAGTCTAAGAGTCGAGTGGTTACCTCAAGCGTAGTATTTCTTGAGTTGGCCCGCATTTGTAGGCCTTTGATGCTCAATCACATTCAAATCTGTCAATCGAACAGCCATCCCTGGAAGGATGTTCTTAATGATGTAGGGACCTTTCCAATTGGGTTTGAATTTGCCCCTTGCGTCAGATTGATCTACAGGCCTGATTTCTTTGAGCACGAGGTCGCCTACGCTCAAGTTTCTTGGTCGGACCTTCTTGTTAAAGCTATGAGCTATCCTTTGTTGGTAAGATTGTGCATGACATGCTGCGTCCATCCTTTTCTCATCAATGCAGTTCAAAGCGTATACCGTGGACTGGATCCAATCGGCTTCATCCTCGGTTCCTTCCATTAGAACTCTGAGAGTTGGAATTTCAATTTCGATAGGAAGTACTGCCTCCTTTCTATATACAAGAGAGAATGGTGTCGCCCCTGTTGGCGTTCGAATTGAGGTGCGATAGGCCCATAATGCATAGTGCAACTTGTCGCTCCAGTCCTTATAAGTCACAGTCATCTTTTTCAGGATCTTGACTAATGTCTTGTTGGCAGTCTCCACCGCACCATTGGTTTGTGTCCTGTGAGGTGACGAGTTGTGGTATTGGATCTTATATTTGTCAAACAAATGGCGTACCTCAGAGCCGATAAAGTTTGGACCATTATCTGAGATGATTTCGTGAGGCACTCCATATATGCAGATGATGTGATTTTGGATGAACTTTGCAGTAGGAGCTGACTTGATACTTTTACACGAGATTGCTTCTACCCATTTTGTAAAATAGTCGATTGCAACGATAATATGGCCATGTCCACTTGATGAAGATGGGCGTATCTTGCCTATCACATCGATCCCCCATGTTGGAAAGGGCAAAGGCGACGTCAGACAATTTAGGTTTGCCGGGGGAACATGGATCAGATCTCTGTGTATCTGGCATTCATGACATTTTCTGACGAACTTTTCACAATCAGTATCTATTGTTCGCTAGTAGTACCCATACCTGCGGATCTTCTTTGCCAGCATTCGACCACTCATGTGTGGACCACATACTCCAGCATGGACTTCTTCTAAAATGTTCAGCGCTTCATCTTTGTCTACGCATCTTAGCAGTGTATTATCAAAGGATCTCTTGAATATATAACCTCCACATAGAGCAAACCCTGAGGCCCAGGATCTAATAAACCGTCGATCTCTCCTGGTGGTGCCTTCTGGGTATTCTTAGGTCTCCAAAAATCTTTTGATGTCTGCATACCAAGGTTAAGCTCTTGCTCCTCGAACTCTTGCGCTTGGTAGCAATATGCGGGTTCATCTCTTTGGACTACCTCAATTGGTCTAACAGTAGCTCCTTCCAGAACAGTTAGCCAAGATGATAACACTGCTAAAGCATTTGCGCAGTAGTTCTTATTTCTGAATATATGATGGAAGTTGACCTCATCGAACTCCTCGACCAATTTTAGCAGATATTCATGATAAGGAATCAACTGTTCATTTTTTAGCTTCCATTCACCTTGAACCTATTTAATGATTAATAGAGAATCTCCATAAACCATCAACCTTTTAACTGAGAGGGCAAGCTACTTTCAGACCAGCGATGCAAGCCTCGTACTATACTATGTTGTTTGTGCAATGAAACCTCAATCTGATGGCAATAGGCGTTCTGACTCCTTCGGGGGACACTAGCATGGCCCCTATTCCTCTGCCTATCTTGTTGTGGGCTCCGTCGAAGTACATTTTCCAAGATGCATCTTCTTCTACTTCTTCTAGTTCTGTTGCCAATATGTACTCATCAGGGAACTCTATTACCACTGTTGTTTTATCCGAAAGTGGATGGGCGGCAAGATGGTCAGCTACTGCTCTTCCTTTTATGGACTTTTGTGTGACATAAGTTATGTCGAACTCTGATAAAAGCAACTGCCACCTAGCGGTTCTTCCAGATAACGCTGGTTTCTCAAACAAATATTTGATTAGATCCATTCGTGCGAGCAGCTGGATTGAATGTGACAGCATGTAATGTCTGAGCCTTTTCGCGGCCCATACCAATGCGAAGCAAGTCTTCTCTAAAGGTGTGTATTTTATCTCATATTCGGACAAAGTCTTGCTGGTGTAATAAATGGCTCTTTCTTTGCCGCTATCTTCATGGTATTGCCCTAGAGCTGCTCCAACTACAGTGTCAGTAACAGAGATGTATAGGATCAAAGGTTTTCCCGGGACATATGGGACCAGTACAGGAAGGCTCAGCAGATAATCTTTAATTTTGTCGAATGCCTTCTGGCAATCTTCATTCCTTTTTTTGGGAACATCTTTTCTTAGCAATTTGAAGATGGGCTCACAAATGGGCGTGAGTTGAGCTATGAATCTGCTAATGTACTAAATCCTTCCCAGAAACCCTCGAATCTCTTTTTCGTTGCGAGGTGGAGGCATATCTACAATGGCCTTCACTTTGGTTGGATCAACTTCGATACCTCTGTGGCTGACGATGAATCCTAACAATTTCCCTGATTTGACCCCGAATACATATTTACTAGGGTTGAGCCTTAGCTTGAATTTCCTTAGACGCTTGAAGAGCTTGGTCAGGTCCTTGATATGATCCTCTCTTCTTTCCGATTTGGCAATCATGTCATCCACGTAAACCTCCACTTCCTTGTGGATCATATCGTGGAAGAAAGTGGTCATGGCCCTTTGGTAAGTAGCTCCAGCGTTCTTTAGTCCGAACGGCATTACTCTATAGCAATATATTCCCCAAGGTGTAATGAACGATGTCTTCGCCATGTCCTCTTCTGCCATCTTGATTTGATTGTATCCGGAGAACCCATCCATAAAAGACAACAAACCGTGGCCAGCGGCATTGTCGATTAGTATGTCAATATGTGATAATGGGAAGTCATCTTTCGGACTCGCCTTGTTGAGGTTCCTGTAATCAATGCACATTCAAACTTTTCCATCCTTCTTGGGTACTGGCACAATGTTAGCTAACCAATCTTTATATGTGACTGGGACCAGGAACTTTGCATCCAACTGCTTGGAGATTTCTTCTTTGATCTTCACTGTCCATTCCGGTCTCAATCTTCTGAGCTTCTGCTTAACTGGTTTAGCATCAGGATAAGTAGGTAGCCTGTGAACCACCATTTCAGCGTCTAGTCCTGGCATATCCTCATATGACCAAGCAAAGATATCTTTATATTCCTTTAGCAACTCAATCATAGCCTCCTGTTCATCTGGAGACAAGGTGGTAACAATTTTCACCAACTGAGGTTGGTCTTCAGAGTTCAGGTTTATCAATTCAGAGTCTTCCTCAGTTGACGGCGACCTGTCTTCGTGACGATCCAGCAACTCTTGGATCTCCTCAGGCATTTCGTCCCGGATAGTGACCCAGTCGTCTTCTTCGGGCTCGTACTCATATTCATTGCCAATTTCGAGGTCACATATTGCTTCTTCAAAATCATTTTTGCACAAAACATCTTTTTGGTTTTTTGAATTTTCAATTTTTTTGTGGTTTTTGAAAATATTTGAATTTTTTTGGTTTTTGAAAAAATAGAAAACTCAAAGAAGAAACGAAATCTGTTGGGGACCACACTTCTTCCTCTTCAGATGAGGATGCCCCTTTTTCCGATTGAATTAGGTTGTTTTTTTTTGGGTGCCAGATGATGTGGCACCAAAAGACTCACCTACAAAATGGTTAGTATCGACAGCAAGATTATCGTTAACTGAACGGACAAAGAGATGAGGTTGGAGGTCCATATCTTCAGAGACTATATATGTAACGCCCTGTGCCCCAAAACACGGGACATTACCATCAGTCTACAACGAGACTCAAATCCGGCAGAGTCTCCCCTGTAAACTGGACCTTTCTGTCACCTGATAAACACAGTGCATACAATAAATATACACAGCGGAAGTAGAAAGCTAAAGGTATGCACAAAATTGCCACCCACAGAATTCCCAACGACGTAGGACCAGGAGGAACCTGCAAATAACTACGACATTCCACCTTTCATTCAACATGGATATAATTATGATATGATATATAGCTACGTTTGTTGTTTTCTGTCAAAATATATATAGTGAGAGAAAATAAGGTAGGAGTTGTGTTCAAATAAAACAAAAGTAACATAAGGCTCACAACTGAGCCATAAAACATAAGTCTCAAGAAAAAGATTAGAAATAGTAACGCGTCCACTGTGACTGAAGAGAGGGAAACCTACATCAAACCCAAAACAAGGAATCCCTCGCCAAGGAAACCTCATCACAGCACCACTAAGGATCCTATCTCGATCCTCAACCGTCAACTATAAAACCATGAAAAATGATTGGGTGAAACACTCAGTAGGTAGATCAACCATCCTAATACCATCACATGCAGCGATTAATCCTACAACAACTCAAAAGCATTTATAAAAGCAATGCATATTATATAGTAGATTAAAAACATCAAGAAAAACTTGCATATATATATACCAACAATAGTAGTGTACTTCTGCTAGTGTAGCCAAGGAACACGACCAAGTTACCTCAATCAGAATTATTTCGAAATCAATACTAAGTGCAACAATTTGACGACTGCAGACTAGACAAGGGCCCCCAACTAATCCAGAGAAGGTTCCCCGACAACCTTCCCCCGCGTCTAACACCCATCGGGCAGGCACGCGAACCTTAGCTAAACTAGTTACTCAGCACCACCAACAAACATGGTTTACCAGCAAATAATCGTGACTTCCCAGACCTCCCTAGATGTACCTGTCTCCCTGACGTCCCATTCTGCCCTGAAGACAAAGACACCTAGTAAGATCTAAGATGGTGTACCACATCCGGATAAGCATGATCCACCATCCTTGTAGAAAGTCCTCAATCTTTCACAAGCTCACCGTAGTGATAACATATTGTAGTATATATATATAGGTTGTGTGTCTTTTAAGTTAAAGTTCAAAAACTATTTTGGAAGAACCCTTTTTGAAAACCAAAGTCCTTTGTAGAAATACTCTTTTGAAATTTCTTCTCTGTTGAAATCTACATACAACAAGTGTAACTGGCCCTAAGGATGAGAGACCATGGCAAACCAACTCACCGACCCTTGTAAGGGTGAGGATCCCTAGCAAGCCAAACACACTCACCCATAAGGTGCCGGACCATGGCAAACCAACTCACCCACCCCCGTAAGGGTGAGGATCCCTGGCAGGCCAACCCACGCACCCAAGTCTGCGGGACCTGGCAAACCAACTCACCCACCCTCACAAGGGTGAGGATCCCTGGCGGCCAACACACACAGATCACTTGGGCGGGAATCCGAGTGGAAGTAACACAGGCACCAGTCCACCTAAGCCATACACGGTTCCCCGTGTCGTCGTGAACCCTATCAAGCCCGGTAGTGAGACGCCACTACCGTCTTTAGGCGATTACGGGAGAAATTCTTTTTTGTCACATTTTCAAAGTTGGGATTCACATCGAGAAAACACTCGAATAAACAGATTTTCATCTCTTCCAAAGGTTTTCAATATATTAAACATGGTTTTCCAATATAACCATCATTTCACCCACATAAACCGTAATAGTAAAATTGAAGTCGCATTTGTTCACAATTCGAGAGAAATATTTCACAAACATGATATGAAGTCAAGCATGCATATTTCCATATTTAAACCAGTTTCTCAATTTTTTCTTCATAACATCAGTTTGTTGTTATCCATTTATTTCATGCCATGCCTTGCATACAAAACTACATACATAACAGTTCGAAAACATGCATTAAAAAAGGTTGGGTGCTATTAAGATGAATTGACCACCTACCTCTAGCGCTAAGGAAATTGATCCTCCTCACCCAGAGAGTCAGCAACATCCAGCTCACCAGCTAGAGAAGAAAAACAAAGGAGACAAAAATAAGGTTCTAGTACTTAGAACCAACAAGTCGAATAAATAGAAGGGGAACAATAAAATTAAAATTAAGAAACACCAATGACTTGAATACATCTCTAACCCTCACGAGTTAGTAGGATTCGAACTACTCCTACTTCAAGAGTCCCCAATCATCCATTTTTATCAACAGACAAGTCAAGACTATCACCTAAAGTCCCAAATAAAGTGAACTTTATACATCTCTCCAATATAACTTAAAATCCTCAAAACATTCCAAAAAAAATAAGTAAATCAGTCTGTAAAACCCTTCATAAACTTAGGACTCATCATCAACAACTATTATGTAAGTTTCCTTTATATTCCTTCATCATCCATCAATTCCAATTAAGGTGAGTTCCACCTTCGTTCATTCATTAGCATTCCCAAAACAACCCACAAAAGTTCATCTAAGTCTTAGAATCATCTTCCACCAAAATTATGCAAGCTCCATTTTTTTTGTATGAACTAAAAGAAATCAATCCAAAAGCCCATTAATGGCTTGTAATCCAAATGGAGTTACAACTAACTTTTACCCATCATAAAGAACATACTCTATAACAAAGTAAGCTTTAAGATCTAAACATCAAATATTCACTTACATGCATGAAAAATAGGAAAAATTAAGATCATAAAAACCCATATATTCACAACAAATCTTCAACCCATCCATTTAATAATTGCTAATGCATAACAAAATTTCATTTCCTTCTAAAAACCCCAAATTTACATCACTAAATTTCACCCAAAACAGAGGGAAATGTTTAAATCTTACCTCACTTCCAAAATCAGACCTTAGACCTCCTCCTTTCCACCATTAAACTCCCTCAAAAGTAAGATTTACACCAAGGAAATGAAGAAGGCAAGAAACCTAGGTCATTATTCTTCAAAATAGGAAAAATTAGAGGTTTTAGGCTAGAAAAATTACCTCTCCTTCTCCTTCTTCTTCTTCTTCTTCTTCTTCTTCTTCTTCTTCTTTTTCTTCTTCCTCTTTTTCCTTCTTCCTTCTTCTTCTTCTTCTTCTGCTAAGCTGGACGGCAGCTGCAGCAGCTGCTCCTCTTCTCGGCGTGGACAGCAGCTGCTGCTGCTGCTGTCTTCTTCTTCTCCCTCTCTAGCAGCTCCCTCTCTCGACTCTCCTCTTCCTTTCTGCGATCTCTCTCTCTCTCTCACAGTCTCTCTCAGTTTCTCTCTCTCCCACGGTTTCTCTCTCTCTCACAGTCTCTCTTATTATCCCCTAACTCTCCTTTTCTTTCTTTTCTTCTTTTTTTTGTTGCAGCCACTTTTTTTTGTTTGTTTTGCTTTTATTTCTTTTTTTAATTAATATTATTAACGAGGTTTTCACAATATAGACCCATTGCGTACCTGCGAGGAGACGCTTCTGTTACCTGTGTGATAAGGCACTCTGATCTGGATGTGATCTCTTTTTTTTCGAACCGGCTGAAGGCGAACTCGAAATTACACTGCTGTCATTCGCTTCTTGCAGGGAGGGAGATATTTGCGGTATTCTTCTCTTGTCCTCTTCTTGCGCAGAGGTTTGAAGGCTGCACGATATTCTTTTGCATTTGCCCATTGGGTCTTCGATGCTATGTACTCTTCGGCAGTCATCCTTCTCAAGCTTGAGGTTGCCGTGTCGTCCAGCTCTGAGTCCTCGGAGATTGTGTGAACATTCGGAACACTCTGCTGCTCGGGACAGGATTCTGTGTATAGCTGGTTGATCCCTATTAGCAGTATGTAATCCGATTTGTTCTTGAACAAATTTCATGTGGGCCTTGATTACCTCACATGCCCCAAAAATGGAGTTTAGATTTCAGGTGAATTTTAGCTCACACGACCCCTTAGGGACACGTGCATACTCTTTCACGCGTGTGACCTGGAAGGTACCTCTTTTGAAATACAACCACCCTTTTAAAAAAAATGGACACGACATACTCTTGTGTACGTGTACGACACAGTGGGTACATTTTTTGAAATTCCATTGTTTGAAACTTGGACACATGCATATCTGGCGCACGTGAACGACCTATGAGGTTCTTTTTTGAAATTGGAGCGTGTGTCAATTGACTCAGTTCTTTGAACTCCTAGACCGACTTCTAAAATTTGATTCGCATAGTGGTTGTGGAATATTTTGCTCCTAGTTGAGTGGTAAATTTTTAAGGAACTTGAACGAGTAATTCTACAGCAGAAGAATCCTCAGGATAGTTCTCTCAAAGAATATTCATCTTTTGCTCCTGAATGAGCAAAATAGTTTGAGGGATGTAGGAGGGTAAATCTAGGGAGATGAACCCTTCCCTCTCTTGGTTAAGATGATTATTTCTTTCCTTTCATCATGTCGCTCTGGAACGAGCTTTTCTCTGTTGGAAGATGGCCGAGAGGGTCAATCTAAGAAGAAGAACCCTTTATAAGTATCTCATTCTCTTTTCTTCCTCTTTTCATTTTCTGCCTTTAGATGAGCTGTCACTTTGAGGGTGAGGAGGGCTAATCTAGAAAGAAGAGCCATTGGATTCCCCTCAAAGTTTTTATTTCTCTTGCTCTTGAAAGAGTAGAGCTCTCAGGGGTTCAAAGAGAGTAAATCTATGAAGAATGACTCTTAGGCAACCCCCCCTAGCAAAAAGAATTTTTTTGTTTTTTTTTGCAAACATAGAGAAAACTAGTCAAAATCAAAAAGTCTCCACAGTGAATTATGCCTTGAAAATTATGCGACATGAATGCAGTCCTTTGGGTTACTCCTAGGGATACTTCTACCGCTACTACATGCATGCAGGGCTCAACTATACTCTGTATTTGGGTAAAGGTTCGGGTAACCTCGAAAATATATACCTCGCAGTCCGAAGACTGGTCGTTAGTACAAGGCGGAGGGTGTGGAGTTTCGGTCGTTATTCCTATATGACCACCCAGTCGGGACGAGACCTACCGCAACCACAAGTTTTATTTCCTATAGGATTACAAAGAATATGAAATGCAAATGCAAATGAATGGGTGCGTGCAGTGTGTGTGTGCANACCTCGAAAAGATATACCTCGCAGTCCGAAGACTGGTCGTTAGTACAAGGCGGAGGGTGTGGAGTTTCGGTCGTTATTCCTATATGACCACCCAGTCGGGACGAGACCTACTGCAACCACGGGTTTTATTTCCTATAGGATTACAAAGAACATGGGATGCAAATGCAAATGAATGGGTACGTGCAGTGTGTGTGTGTGCAAGCCCGAGAAGTGTATGATCATATTATCCGTAAGATTCTTTAATTGCTTTTCAAGTTAGATCCCTAAAATCCCCAGCGGAGTCGCCAGTCTGTGGAGCCAGAATCCGGCGCGCACCACGCTTGAGGGAGACTCGGACGTGGGAGACGCACAAGTTGGATTCGCCCACCTCAGAAGGGGTATGAATGTGATATGTAAGGAGTCGCCACCGGATTTATGGGAATCAGGACCCGAGATTTTGGAAAATCGACCTAAATCTAGGTTTTCGAGAAAACCATGGCGATAGTCCAAAGTAGATGGTCTGCGGTACAGAGATAATGGATAAGGGGATCTAGGTACGGGTTGGGAAGGCGTTAGGCACCCAACAACCGCCCGTCCGCGAGGACAGCCTCTACTTCACGATTAAAGACTTTTAGGGAAATATATGATCGATACTAAGTTATGCTACATACACAAAAACAACTGCACCACAGTAAATAAGCCCCCTAAATCTACGTGTCATGATCAAATAGTTCTGGGGCGAAGATGCATACATCCATCTATCTGAATGCAGTAAAAGAAGTGACGCATGCAATCAGTAGGCCTGCGTGCTAAAAGCACAGTGACGTGGACATACTTTGTATCCATGCACAAACAAGAGGTGTGATACGTGCAATGTGTACACGTACAGTCAAATATGTGATATGGTGTTGAATGCACCATACACCGAGGGATTACCTCCAACATAGGATGTGCCCAAAGACGACGAGAAGCAAGTGACGTGGATGTACTTTGTATCCACACACAGATAAAGACGACGAAAAGCCAGTGACGTGGACGTACTTTGTATCCACGCACCAACAAAGATGAAGAAAACGGATTCATGGACGTTCTTGGGTGTGAATCTATAAGAGGACGAAAATAGATTCATGGATGCCACTGGGCATGAATCTAAAGGATGACGAAAAACAGATTCATAGACGCTACTGGGCGTGAATCTGAAAGATGACGATAAGCAAACTCATTGTTGCTACAGGGCGTGAATCTAAAAGTAGACGATGAACAGATTCATTAACGCTACGGGGCGTGAATCTGGAAGGAAACGATGATCAGATTTATTGACGCTACGGGGAGTGAATCTGAAAGAGGACGAAAGCAGATTCATTGATGCTACGGGGCGTGAATCTGAAATACGACGAAGACAGATTCATAGACGCTACTGGGCGTGAATCTGAAAGTTGACGAAAGCAGATTCATTGACGCTACTGGGCGTGAATCTGAAGGATGACGAAAGCAGATTCATTGACGCTACGGGGTGTGAATTTGAAAGACGACGAATATTGGGGCTCTCTAAGACGACGAAAGTAGAGTGTCTCGAAGATGACGATAGTAGTGACTCTTAGAGACGACGAAAGCTGAGAGTCAAAGATAATGATAGCAGAGAATCTCCAAGACGACGAAAGCGGAGAATCTCAAAGGTGATGTTAAGCAGATTCATCCCGTAGGCGTGAATCTCAACGACGACGACGAGCAGATTCAGCCCTTAGGCGTGAATGTAAAAGATGGGTCACGTCCAATATAAGACGTACCCAGGGACGAAATGGGATCACACCTTGCACATGTGCCCGAGAAATGCAAGCGACGATGGGACACAAATGATGCATGTCCTATGCTCTAGTACTGCACAAAGATATCTAAAGATTCCTAATCTGATTAGGGATGACCCTGACTCTATATGTATGAAGATCTCTAAGCTAAATGTGATGCATCTGGAAGAAGACGTGTAAAACAAAGGTAAGGGTAGAATAGGAATTTCACATCGAGTGAAATCCTACACGCTCTCGAAAACAACACACAATCCTAGGCTAATGCAACCTAAAGCTACAAGCACGCAGAGCCTAACCCTAGGGTGAACTAAGCTAGAGACCTTAATCTCTATTATTGCTTATTTTTAGGGTTTGGCAAGTTATGAGGCCCTTAGGCCCGACATGATGGGATGTGGGTATTTGGACCCACAAGGAAGAAAATAGGCTCTAATGGACCGAATGATGGAGATGGGCTTTAGGCCTTGGAAAATGGATCTAGGCCCGTGGGCCTGGCATGGAGGCGGGCCCTTAGGCCCAAGCTCGAGAAATGAGTCGTTAAGCTCATAGCAATCTTTAGAAAGCCCGAAGGCTGAAAATTGGAGAAAGGAAGGAGGGACCGTAGGCCCACCACGAAGGAATGGGCTTGTGGGCCCACTACGAAAGGATGGGCCCGCAAGCCCAAAATAGCTTTTTCAAAGGCTTATTGAATGTTTCAATCTAAAACTGGCAAAATAATTAAAACACCGATATAAATTTCTAATTACTTGAAATTAGTAAACAAACAAATTAAAGCAACTTGTGATTTACAACTTTAAACTCGAAGACGAGAGTGCAAGCAATGTTCATGACGCAAAAATGTATTTGCAAAAATGATGAAGTCGTGAGCACGATATCAGTCATATTAAACGTGGCAAAAAATGGTGGTACTAACTAATGTTGAAAAAGATGTACCATTCTCCATGTGAAAAAATACCTCGTTGTCACATGCTTGTTTATTCACGCATGCATCAATTTTATATAAAAATCCATCATGCAAAACATTTAATGTGAAGTATTCAACCCAATATTCACGTGATCATCATGTCGTATGCATGCAACAAATCATCTCACGCATCACGCAAATTTTACGTGCACAATGTAGTACGTATTAAAATCCCATGATATGAAATTAATGATTGCGATATTTTGACCATCAAAGTCGCATGTGAAATTTCATTGCATCATCAAAACATCATTAAGCCATAGGTTTCATCATACATCATCGCCAAATTACATGCTTCAAGAAATAGAAGAAAACAAGAGATGGATGGAGATTCCTAGTTAGTACAAGTCCATTGGCCCGGTTGCAAGAAATCTCGCCCCCTCACGCGTCAATGTGTGGTGGAGGCGACAAGTGGGTCCCACTCCCCGTCCAAGTTGAGAGAACCAAAATTCTTGGGATGCTTTGCAAAATGTTTTTTACAAATAACATGTGAGAGAAAAAAGAATGGAAAAAAATCGAAAAATAAACTAAAACTATTTTTTTGCAAAAGTGTTTTTGCAATAAACTTCCTTTTTGTTTTTTTCCTTTTTTTTGTTTTGAAAGGAAAAAAAAACTAAAAACTATTTTTTTCCCAAAACTTTTTTTGCAAGAGAAAAAAAACCTCTTTTTTTCCTGTTTTTTTCTGTTTTTTTTTTTGTTTTTTTTTAAAACACTTTTTTTTTCTGATTTTTTTTTTGAACAACAAAAAAAAATGTTTTTTTTCTTTTTTTTTTTTACTGTTTTTTCCCCTTTTCTTTTTTTTCTCTCTCATCCTCCCTTCTTCTTCTTCACGTATGTTAGCAGACAAATTTTTTTTTTCTTCCTCTTTTTCTTCTTTCTTCTTTCTTCTTTCTTCTTTCTTCTTTCTTCTTTTCTTCCTCTCCTCTTCTTCTTCCTTCTTCTCCCCTCTCAACACGTCTGTAATAGACGTTTAAATTTTTTTTTTTTTGCTTCTTGCTCTTTTCTTCTTTCTTCTTCCTTCTTCTTCTTTTTCCTCTTCTTGCTCTTTCTTCTTCCCTCCTTCCTTGCACGTCTGTAACAGACGTTGTAAACAAAAAAAATTTTCTCTTCTCTTCCTTTCTCTTTACTGATTCTCTCCCAATCTGTCTTTCTCTCTCAGTTTTGCTCTCTCTCCCCACAGCTCTCTCCTCCGTTCTCTCTCTCTCCTTCTCGACCGCTCCTCCGCTCTCTAAACTCTCCCCTCCTTTTTACTTGGTTTCTCCCTCTCAATCTCCCCCCGATCACTCTCGCCTTCAGTCTCTGTCTTTCTCAATCTCTCTCTCAGTTTTTTCCTACCGCTCACCCTCAGTCTCTCTGTTATTTTTTTTTTCTGCGGACCTGCCGATAACCTTCTCTCCCACGCTGTCTCCCTTGTGTCAAAACAAGACACAAGACATGCGTGGGAGCATGGGGGACCCAAGGAACATGTTCCCCATGCTGCCATGCACGTAGAACATGCCATGTGCGTGCCAAAACGCACATGCTGATTTTTTTTTAAAATTATTATTATTTTTATGTTTTCCTTATAAAAATAGAAATGGGTCCCACCATTTTGAAATTTGATTTCGAGGCAAAATTCTCTTGAAAACTGATTTCTGACAAAAAATAATTGATTTGGGAAAATTTTAGGGTGGGCCAATCTCGTCGCAACACGTGGCGACGCCCGGGGTTAAAAATCCTACGGTTCCTCGCTGAACCAGTTCCATTCCGAGTTCGGGGTTCCCCGAGATTTGGTTATCTTGTCGTTCCGGCCTTGAGCTGAATTTTGGACCAACGGAGTGAAGCCTGCTTAGTCACATTAAACCAATTTTTCGTTAAATTTCGCACGTAAACCGATATACGATCAAAATGGGCATTTTCTGGGGTGTGCGAAAATTTGGCGTCTACAGTATTATTACTTTATTTTAATCTCTCTGCTTTTTCTCGTTTCATTTCTCTTCTCACTTTGTCTTCTACATTTTCACTTCATCTTCTACATCTCTTTTCTTTTATCTGTTCTTAAGACAAAAGAACCAGCGACTGAAGTAGAAGAAGAAGATGAAGGAGATGTCGCCTTTTTATTTCCCCGGGTCGAGCCTAGGCGGTCGCCTAGACGCGCCTAAGCGCCGATTGTAGAAATCTGATAAAATTTGGGGAAAGCGATGCGAGAACATTTTTACCTGCACGCCTAGGTCACCTAGGCGCGCCTAGGCGTCGCCTTTGACAACATAGTCTGGATCTGAGTTCGACTCATGAGTCCTCCTCCTCCTGGTCTTTTTTTTTAGTATGGAGACAGATCTGGTTTCAAAGAGGGAAGAAAAGAAACCCAGATCTAATGAAGGATGATTTGAGAAAAATTACAATCTTATTTTATTTATGTAAATTTATTATATTTATATTTACTAAAAATAAGTTGATTTCGTTTTTATTATTTAGGGCTTATTTAGGAAGGTCTAGAAGTGTCTATTTTGAGTTTTACTAGGTTTAGAAAGTTGCTTATAGGTAGTAGATACCTTAGGGCCCAAGTTTTTAGTATTTTGGTAGGTTTCTAGCTTGTTATGTGGGAGTTATCTATATAAGGAGCTCCAAAAACGAAAATTAAGAAGAGTTTTTTATGATTAATGAAATTTAGTTTAGAGAAATTATTCTCTATTATTTTGTTCTTAGATTTATGAGTTATTTTGATCTGCACCCTGCATCAGTTTGGTATCAAAGTTTCGGCTACGCTCCTTTACCATGGCTCGAGGACAAATTTCTGGTGTTGTAGTTTGTGAAGTCCCTCTATACAAAGTGATAGAGCGAGATCGGATAGCCGATCTGGAACGGCAGGTTCAAGCGCTCACCCGCCAATTGGATGCGTTGCAGCCGCATCAAGAGTAACGTCGTATTCCCGATCCACGGGTGGTGGAGGAAGAAAACGATGAGAAGGGGAATAACCCTTTCACAGATGTTGATCAAGAGATATTTCAAGTTGCAGCTTGTCATCCGCGAAACTCTGGGAGATGGGAGTCCGGATTGAAGACTGAAATTCCTAAGTTCCATGGCGATACTTCGTCAGACGAACTGATTGATTGGATCTGTATTGTTGAAGAGGTTTTGGACTTCAAGGAAGTTCTAAAAAATAATATGTTGACAGAAGATTTATTTTTATTTTGTGAGATCGAAGACAATCAAGTTTTTGTAGATTGGGATTCACAACTAATCTATGATATTTACCCAGATGATGAGGTGAGATTGAAGTCGATTTATGTTGATCCTCATTTCGTGGAATCCACGAATAACATAGATAGCTTAGTGGATTTATGTAATACAACGTGTTATCTGGATCCATTTTTATTGGGCGTTGGTGATGATTCTTCAAGACCAAATATTTATGTTCGATGTAAAGAGTTCTTCGTCGTATCCTCTAGTGTGATTGAATTTTTCTACCGAAAAGATCCATGCAAAGAAAATTATATCAGCAAAATTCGATGACGAATTTTCTCTAATAGGGGGAGAATAATGAAGGATGATTTGAGAAAAATTACAATCTTATTTTATTTATGTAAATTTATTATATTTATATTTACTAAAAATAAGTTAATTTCGTTTTTATTATTTAGGGCTTATTTAGGAAGGTCTAGAAGTGTCTATTTTGAGTTTTACTAGGTTTATAAAGTTGCTTATAGGTAGTAGATACCTTAGGGCCCAAGTTTTTAGTATTTTGGTAGGTTTCTAACTTGTTATGTGAGAGTTATCTATATAAGGAGCTCCAAAAACGAAAATTAAGAAGAGTTTTTTATGATTAATGAAATTTAGTTTAGAGAAATTGTTCTCTATTATTTTGTTCTTAGATTTATGAGTTATTTTGATCTGCGCCCTGCATCAAGATCTCTCTTCCATCAGCTATTAGTATGGGGTTTCAAGAATTGAAACCCGCGCCATAAAAAAACCAAAAGAAAATTGTTTTCAAAAAAATTAAGAGGTGATAACGTGGCAACTAGGCTACACATATTTTGAGGCGCCAGCTCTGAGCTATGTCAATTGTCGACACCAATTCTGGTGTTACGCTAGCAGCTTCCGTTGGTGTTACTTTTCTCGACTTTGCTGGTGAAATAAAAAAGGCCTTGGCGTCTTTAATTAATAAATGCGGATTGCGTGTTATTCAAACTGGTACTATGATGACTGACAATTATTTCGTGAGTTGCCTTATTATATCAATAATACCTTTTTGGACCAAACATTTTTCAAAAGTATTGCACGATGCTTATGTGGTAGGGTGGGATCTATCATTTTTTCCTCCCAAAAGTGTTTTGAAGGAGTTGACTCGACCATGCCACATAAACATCAGGCACCACTTATGGGTATCCTTGAGACTCGTGTTAATACTTATAACATTAGTAGTATTCATAAAAATCTTTTTCCTTCGTGGAATTATATTGATAATTATATATCTAGTAATGCAGGTCGCATCTGGATTTTGTGGAATCCTCGTAAAGTTATGCTTAATACTATTTCCATCTCCGATCAAGCTATCTTTCTAGAAGTGAATACTGTCAACAACAACCACTTCATTCTTTCTATGGTTTATCGAGCCAATTCTATAACTCTTAGGAATAATCTTTTGGTAGAAATAGCTTTATTCTTTGGGTCTAATAATTTGCCATGGATATTAATGATAGATTTCAACTCTATTCTCGCTGGTGAAGAAAAGGTGGGGGAGAGGTGGTGCGACCTCATCACTTTATTGATCTTTACAACTGCACCCAATATGCTCAACTCTTTGACTTGTCCTACCCTAGGAACTTTTTCAACTGGACAAATAATCAAGTTGGAGAGGATAGAATTCCTCCCTTCTGGTATTTCAGACCATTCTCATATGATCACTAACATCTTTTTTAATAGAGAGAGATATCTTAAGCCTTTCCGCTTCTATAATTCCTGGACATAAGGGCCTGAGTTTCTTGAAGTGGTTGTGAAAGTTTATATGCCTTACTGTTAATGAATTTTAACCATATTTCAATGTGACTATGGTAAGAGATCACAATATCACCTAATAAAAATTTGGGGTAATTTGCGTTTAAACCCTAACTTTTGACCGGTTATAATGTTTAGACCCTATTGTTGTCCAATTCCGAGTTTAGGCTCTGAAATCTATTTTTCCGTTCGCTTTCCGTCTTCTCACTTTTTTTATTCTAACTTTACCCTCCCTCCCTTAACTTATTAACACTGACAATCTGCACTGACAACGAAAAGGCAGACGACATAATTAAATGTGACTTACCAAAATATTTTTTTGGGGTTTTGTGATTTTAGTCACTATTTTTATAACCCTTATGTTTTTAATCCCTTGGATTAAAAACATTTGTGAATTTAGTCCTTAGTTTTTAAAAAGACAATACTAACCTTTAAAAACATTTTATTCCAAATATATCCCATATCTAAAAATCATTAACGGTCGACTTCATCACTCCGGCGACCGGCGACC
>MVGT01001066.1:235765-257323 GCA_002174775.1 Macleaya cordata | reverse complement strand
CAACACCTTCACCTCTATTACCATCGTCTCCCTTCCTCACCAGATCTCACTCTCTCTCTTCTTTCTCCCTCCAGATCCCTCTCTCTCTCTTCTCTCTCTAAAACCAGATCTTCCTCTCTTCTTTCTCTCTCCAGATCTCACTCTCTTTTCTTTCTCTCTCCAGATGTTACTCTCTCTTCTTTCTCTCTCTCAAACCAGATCTCATTCTCACTATCTTTTCAATTTTTGACGACGACGATGGTGGCAGCAAGCGGTGGCGAAGCAGCGAGGTGGTGTTGGATTGGAGGTGATGGTTATAGCGGTTCTCTCTCCAGATCTCCCTTTCTCCAGATCTCTTCAAATCTCTCTCTCTCCCCCTCTCTATCTCTCCTCTATTTCTTCTTTTATCTCTCACTAAATCTCCCTCTTTCCCTCTATTCTCTCTCCAGATCTCTCTCCCTCAAGATCTTTTTCTCAATTAGAGTTGATGGGAGGCGTCTTCGAGAAGTTAGGCTTCTTCGTTGTGAAACTGGTAACTTAAAATCAAAATCTCAAGATCATCACTTTTTTCACTTGGAGATACTAAGGTTCAGTGCACCATCACACCTGGTGTTGATAATCAAAATCTCAAAGATCATCATTTTGGGTTCCCTAAATAGGGGAATACCATCACTATCTTCCGAAGTAGAATTCATAGGTACAATGGAATTCAGATCAAAACTCGAGAGAGTAAGAGGAGAGAGAGATTTAGAGCCTAGAAGTCCAGATCCCTCGAGATTTGTCAATTTCGGCAAGTTCCGCCACCACTGAAAAATTTTAAATTTAAAATTACTTCAAATTTTTTTTCTAGATCTGCTCTATATTTTATGTTTGATGTTTATTTGTTAGTGAAGTTGAAGAATGAGAGAGAGAAGAAGAAGACAGATCAAAGATGATTTATTATAGGCGGTGGTGGCAATGAAGACGGAGGTGGCACGGTGGTGTGGCGGCGGTGGTGGCGGTGGTGGCGGAGGGATGGTGGTGGGGGAGACGATGGTGAAAGGCATGCCATGTCATCTCTTTAATAGTGCACTTTAGTCCCTATGAAATTTTGTTTAAATTAAGGTGAAATGCATGCCACATTATCCCTATCGACCATTGAAATGTAGCAATGTGTCAGTATGGTGCCTCTTTACTTCCTTGTCAGTGCAGATATTAATTAAAGTTTGTGTGACCTTTGAACAGAGGGTAAAATTAGAAAGAAAAAAAAAAAAGATTTGACGGAATATGGATGAAAAAGTGAATGTTAGGGCCTAAACTTGAAATTGAGCATTAGGGTCTAAACATTAAAATCGGTCAAAAGTTAGGGTCTAAACGCAAATTACCCCTAAAAATTTAGACTGTGATAAAAAGTAAAATAAAAGTCTCTAACAAGAATATTGACTTATTCGATTCTTAATAAGCGGAACTAAAAACAAGAATCGAATATTTCAATCTCTAAATAAATTAAAAATTCAACAAAAGAGATTTTGTTAACAAAGAAAACCCAACCTTAGGAAAAACTTCGAGACCACGTCCAGCAAAAACCCACTAAAAGTTAACGAGAACTCTTAAATAAATTAAAATGCCATCAACTTTTAGTTCAACCCAAGTTTAAGAATGAGGTAACGAAAAAAAAGTTAAAATATGAAGAAGGGTGTAGAAATGTGGATATTTTGCCCAGGATTTACATACTTGCTTGACAGTGTGACACCACAAAATTTTATCAAGATAAAAAAAAGGGATGATATTAAGACCTCCAAACTCCAATAGGGATGGAGGGATTTGATTTTTGGGCCTTTAAGCTCAAAGTCCATTTGGCAGGGGCTCTCCTAAGATAATTCCACCGCCACAACCAATGGCACCTCCACCCTCACTCTCTTAAGTCTCTCCTAAACTCAGATGGAAAAAATAATAAACAAAAAACCTAACTCAACCCCAACCCCACCGCCAATACCATCAATCTTTACGGAATAATAAAAATCAACAGAAAAAAAAATCGACCATTGTTGGTCGAAGTTGAAGATCAAAATCGACTATTTGTGGTATCTCCCTCCCTCTCTCTCTCTCTCTCTCTCTCTCTCTCTCTCTCTCTCTCTCTCTCTCTTTTCTGGAGGCGGTAGTGGAGGTGGAGACACGGAGGTGGCGCTATTAGTGGGGAAGATGAAGTAGCAGGGTGTATCTTTATTTCGGGTGGAATTATCGAAGTTAGAGCTCCTTAACAAATGGGCTTTGGCCTTAAGGCCTAAAAAAGTAATCCTTCCATACATATTGGAGGTCCTTATATCAATCCAAAAAAAAGTGTTAGATTTCAGAGTCGACAGTTTTAAATTTTCAAAAATGGTTAAGTTTAAAAATTCACAAATGGTCCTACAAATTTCGCATAATGGCCTGTCAGCTTTAAAAATCTAACAAACAAATTATTTTTAGATAAATATTCATGTTGTATGCTTTTGACTTAAAGGATTTGAGTATTCTAAGGGGTGACTTGCAATAGTCAAACTAATCATTGTATATTTTTTTATAGGGTGCGGTTCCGGTGCCCTCACTATATATATTGCCATTACTATGATATTTTTGGGTTACAATGGCTTGTAGAGCACACATACAAATGAACCAAGGGATGATTTTTTGTAAAGATGATCTACATGGTGAGAAGAACATCTTAAAAAAAAATCAGCTCATTCTAAAATTGACAATCCAGTCATCCCATATATTAAAACTTAACAGTGATTGAATCCTTAATTTTTACCATTAAGTTCTATCAATTGATGATTGGGTTACAAATTTTAAAATTACCTGATTTTTGGTGAGAAATATGGACATAGTGAGGAGAATATACTCATAAAAAATCAGCCCTTGATTCATTTATATGTAGGCCCCACAGGACATGGAAATAGTGATGGCAATATACTAATGGCACCGGAACTGCTCCCTTTTTTATATTAGCAATTTTTATTTTAGTTGCCAATAAAAAAATCTAGGTTAAACTAGAAATCTCCCCTCCAACAGTTAACTTTTCTCCTTGTTCAATTTCAATATTCCATGCATTTTCCACCACTCCGAACACCTCCACCACAATTAGCAAGTTATTAATAGTGATTTGAAAGAAAAGCCACCGGTTGAGTTTACTACACAAAACGAATTTGGATAAGGAATAGGGTTAACCAATTGGTCTGAACCATACTAACCCTAGATGTCTCTTAATGTTCTAAATTTCATATCTTTATTTTTCCTTAATTATTTTCTAACTGGTCAATTCGATTTGACTAGTTTTTAGAATCCCTTATCAGCCCCCTTAGCTGTTTTGGTCGTTTTCTTAGCCATTTACTAGCCACCTAATAACATTGCTCTTTCTTAAAACAGTGAGGCCATCTTGCAAAGGAGGGGTGGTGCCAATCCAAATTTCAAATAACAAGGGCAGCCTCTCCACCTCAAACTTATTATAACAACCAATAGACATGTAGAAAGAAAGAGAGCGGGCAAAGTTAAAACTTGAAACCAAATCATAATCATCGATTTAACCTGCTCTACACAACACTTTTAGCTATTTTGTCAATTTTTTTTGATAAAGAACAATTTATAAAAGAGAAAACTAGGCCAAAGCCAGATTACAGATATGTGATCATTATATAAGATGTCAAAAAGATAAAATAGCATCTGGTTTAACCACGTATCATTACTTACATTAACTATTGCCTTTTGAGCTACGATATCTGCAGACTTATTCACACTTCTAATTACATGATCCAACCGAACTACATTAAAGGATGTTGCTAGACCCTTGATCTCATCTAGGAGATTCTTAGTCAACCATCCCAAGTTATTTTGGCTACCTGTGAGATACTTGCTGATTGCTAATGAGTCTCCCTTAAAAAATACTCACACATGTTAGATGATCGTGCACCAGTTAATGGGGAATTAACGATTTTCATCCAAAAAGGGACCCAAAACAACTATTTTAAAAAAACGGGGATCAACCCCTAATTACTAAAAAAAAATGAAAGGTCCATGAGTTCTCTCATGTACCTTTGATCTATCGAATTTCGTGTCAAAGTTAAACTCAAGAAGGTCTTTCTAACTTGAGTTAGAGTTTGGTGAGTCTCGGTTCAAATCGATTTGAAGAAAATACTCCAGAAATCTCAACTTACCACCGGAAGACATCCTAGGATAGTAAGTGACTTAGAAACTTAAGTACCATAGGTGGTTAGACCTTTAGAGAATGTTTCCACATTTAAAAAACGTTTTAAAAGACTTAATATACTTAGAAAAACGTCAAATGCACTTCTAGGGGACTTAGGATCGATACCCACTAAGAGGTTATCGATACTAGCTTAGCTTGAAGTTACAGGCTAAGTTAGTAACGATATGAACTCCAATAAGTATCGATACTAGACTTAGCTAGTATCGATACCTACTCAGCTAGTATCGATACTAAGTTCCCCAGTACGAAAAAATAGTATTTTTATGAGCTGTAAAGTGATTCTTTTACACATTATTGCACATTCCTCTCAAAGTCTTGTCTTAGGGAAATTATTAGTGTGTTGGAAACATTCCTAAGTGGAATGAGAGGCTCAATGGGATGACCTCTCATCTCCATTAATGGTGTCTACCATTAAATCTAGAAATATTAGTTTATTCTAGGATTATGCTGGACATTCCATTATAAATAGAGGTTGAACCTTCATTGTTGAATCAACCATTCACCCTATTATTCAACAAGTCCTTTGAGAGTTTAAACTCTACATACTTAGTTTCCAAGCTTGTTGTACATGGTTCAATCCTTCCCATTTTAAACCAAAAATTCTATTTTTGTGAACCAGTGGATTTCCGATAGTTGAGCTTGAAGTGTCAAGCTTGTGGTGAAATAAGCGATAAGTCGAGTTGTGGTTCAAGGTGCGGGACTTGTGGAGTTCAAGTTGGAGACGCATCATAATCTACTAAGAGGTAAATTATTGGAGTTCGAATTTGTGGAAGAACTATACACCGTAGCTGATTGAAACGTTGAAGAAGTCGTAAATCTTATCCATTGAGTGGTAAATCAGTTTGTAAGTTTTCAATACTTTTAGTGAATTATTTCTGGACTAGGTCCCGGAGTTTTTCCCAGTTTCGATTTTCCTCGTAAACAAAATCTCTTGTGCTTATTTTTTATTTGTTGTGAGATTGAAATATTCGATTCTTGTTCCTAATTCCGGACACTAAGAATCGAATAAGTTAATCTCCTTGTTTAGAGATTATTGTTTTACTTTTTATAACCTCAATAATTTTTGTTAAGTAATTGTGTGATTCTTAACCATCGCCATACAGACATACGGTTAATCCAACTAAACCGTAGGAATTTTAAACTTTCGAAACGTGATATAACCCTAAAAGACCCAAAAAAAAAGATGATGTTAAATGAGTTCCTTAAAATGTTGGGGGGATAGACAAGATGGGGGAGTGGACTTGATTGTTTAAGTTAGTTGGAGTGGTGGATTTAGTTTATTTAGGGTATAGTCATCTAAAAATGGGTTGATTTTGTTCAACCCAACCCTAAAAAACACCCCAACCCTTAAAAATATCCTAACCCTAAAAAACACCACAACAAAATATACACCACCATCCTACCTCCGGTCACCACCACTCTACCGCCGGCCAACACCACCACCTCCGGTCACTACTACCACTTCTTCTTCTTCTTTGTTCTTGTTTCTTCTTCTTCTTTTTCTTTCTTCTTCTTTCTTCTTTTTTCTTCTTTTTCTTATACACGTTCTCTTTTCTTCTCTATCCCCCTCTTTCTCTCCTTCTTTCTAACCTCTCTCTATCTCCCTCTCTCTCACCTAACCCATATGAAAATTATTTGGTAATTCTATTTAGATCATAGAGTTTCAGATCTCAAATTTTATCCATATTTTTTGTTATCTGTAAAGAGAAAGCTCTCGTTAATGATAGAGCTGGAAAGAAATCAGCTATAAGGGGAAGCCAGCAGCGAAGGATCCAAACAAACCTAAAGGCCTGGAAGTGCCTTTTTCTTTTTCATGTAAAAATCTAATCCTATTTTTTCTTTAATAGTTAGAAAGTTTATATTTTTTTCTTCAACAATAATAAAAATGGGGAGTGTTATTTTTTTTCTTTTTAGGTGGTTGGCGACGGTAGTAGGAGTGGCCAGCAGTGGAGTAAGAAGAAGAAGAAGAAGTGGCCGACGGTAGAGGTTGCCGGCAGTAGAGGAGTGGTGAAGATGAAGATGATGGTGATATTGGTAGGGATGAGTTCCCAAACATTTTGAAGAATTCCTTTAACATCACCGAAAAAAAAACAGCAGGATAGCACAACCCGGTTTAAGGAAACAGGGGTAGACTTAACCCCCAAGGCAACACTCCGAAGGGAAAAAAATAGCTGCAGCTTGTACCATCGGAACCCAGCCTTCAGAGCCTGCAATCACCATATCAAAAAGGAAGGGTTTAGTTTAGAATCATTTGATTAAACATGAAATTAGTCTGGAACCCCAATTCTAGCTATGCTTTAACTTCACACCCAGCTAACTTTGGCTTTTTAAATGCAACCCAAATTTTTTTGTCTTTTGTACACATGACATTTTCAACTCTTTGACTTAGTTTTATTTTTATTTTTATTGACATATTTGCCCTTCATTTATCTAGAAAGGAAGTAATAGAGAGAGAATTTTAAAGAGAAATTTTAGAGAGAGAAAGAGAGATCGTAGGTGATGGCTAGGGGCTGCCTTCTTCACCATTTTTTCTGGCGAGTTAGATCTGTCGGCGATCACTTCATCCTCTTCTTCATCATCTTCTTCATCGTCATCTTCATCTTCATCTTCTTCTTTTTCCTCTTCTTCTTCTAGAGAAAGAATTTTAGAGAGAAATAGAGAGAGATTGTCGATGATGGGGGCTGCCTTCTTCACCATTTTTTCCGGCGAGTTTGAGCTGCCAGCGATCACTTCATCCTCTTCTTCTTCATCTTCATCTTCTTCTTCTTCCTCTTCTTCTAGAGATAGAATTTTAGAGAGAGAGAGAGATTGTAAGTGATGGGGGCTGCCTTGTTCACCATTTTTTCCGACGAGTTAGATCTGCTGGCGATCACTTCATCTTCATCTTCTTCTTCTTCTTCTTCTTCTTCTTCTTCTTCTTCTTCTTCTTCTTCTTCTGCTCTATCTTCACCTTCATCTTCTTCATTTTTTGTTAACAAAAATATCGTATGCAACTGACATGCAAGTGAGATGCAACTGATGAAATGCAAGTGAGGTGCAACTGACATGCAAGTGAGGTGCAACTGACATGCAAGTGAGGTGCAAGTGAGATGCAACTGACATGCAACCGATACTCAAGAGACATGCAAGTGATATGCAAGTGACATGCAACTGAATACAACTGATGTGCAAGTGACATGCAACTGATACGCAAAAGACCTGCAAGTGACATGCAACTGACATGCAAGTGACATGCAACTGATACGCAAGAGACCTGCAAGTGACATGCAACTGATATTCAAGTGATATGCAAGTGACATGCAACTGATGCAATTGACATGCAAGTGACATGCAACTGACGTGCAACTGTGTGAAGTTTCATGCAACTGACGTGCAACTGACGTGCAACTGAGATGCAACTGTGTATGCAACTGTTATGCAACTGTGTTCTTGTGTTTTGAAAGACAAATCGACAAAAAGCAATGGAAAACCTAGATCAAATCAAATTAATATTCAGAAAAAAAAATCCCTAGATCTAAAAAAAAACGCTAGATCATATTTTCGTTGATCGGCTTCTTGTTCTTTCTTCCTCTCTCTCTCTCTCTCTGTCTCTCTCTCTCTCTTTCCCTCTCTCTCTCTTTCTCTCTGATCTCAACGGTGTTTCGGTTCTCTTCTCCGTTGAAATCACATCGCTGAAACGTCAGGTCTTATTCATCTCCTCCATTCTTGTTTCTCTTTCTTCCCTTTCTTATCTTTTTAGTTTTTAAATGAGAGTATTATTGTCTTTTACTCTTTTTTGGGTTTTATTTAAAATGTTAATGTTAGGTGGGGTGGAACTAAATGTAAGGGTGATTTTGGGTTTATTGCCTGTTGATTAAAATTACCCATGTTAATCGAAGCTTCTCACTAGTAGTTTAATTTCTCGTCTATCTATCAATGCTGAGGTCTTTGTGGTCTACCCATTTTCGATCATACTGCACAGCTTCTTCCTTCTCGACCAATTCCAGGATTGCCCATTATGCCCGTATCGGACAAATTGAAATCGCTCGAAAAGCATTCGACGAAATGCCCGATAAAACTGGTTTTTCATGGAACTCCACAATTGCTGGGTACTTTCAAAACCATAAACCCAAAGAAGCTCGAAACCTATTTGAACGAATGCGCGAAAGAAACATGGCTTCTTGGAATGGGATGATTTCTGGGTATGTTAAGAACAGAATGATTAAAGAAGCTCGTAAGTTTTCGATATAATGCCTGATAAGAATGTAGTTTCTTGGACTTCCATGGTTAGAGGTTATGAACAAGAGGGTGTGATATCTGAAGCTGAGTCCCTCTTTCAGAGAATGCCCGAGAAGAATGTTATTTCTTATACTGTGATGTTAGGTGGATTAATTCAGGACCATAGGATTGATGAAGCTCGAAAACTTTTTAACAGTATACCAGAGAAGGATATTGTTTTGAAGACTAATATGATTGCCGGGTATTGCCAGGAGGGGCGAATGGCCGAAGCCCGTGAGCTCTTTGATGAAATGCCTCGTCGTAATGTGATCACTTGGACCACAATGATAACGGGTTACACACAGAATTCACAGGTAGACTTCATAGTTTTTGCCGTGTTCTCTCCTTTCGAGTATATATAAAACAATGTGTTTTGCTGTCAGGGTATACATAATACTACATCACCATGTACAGATCAGGATTAGTAGACATGAGTAGGATTTTATAGGATAATATTGTTATATTTAATTTGTTTCTGTTTAGAACTTTTTGGATTGTTATTCTTTATAAACCCACTTTGGGTGAATGCAACCTTGGAACTATTTCTAAATCGAGATTATTTATCACAACATTCTCATTCTCTTGTATTTTTTGTATTCTCATAATAAATTCTTATTTTACCAATAAAAAAACAGGTAGACGTTGCTCGAAAGCTCTTCGAGGTGATGCCAGAAAAGAATGAAGTCTCTTGGGCAGCAATGTTAACAGGTTACACACAATGCGGACGGATTAACGAAGCATCAGAGTTTTTTAGAAGAATGCCTGAGAAGTCTGTTGTTGCTTGTAATGCAATGATTTTGGGGTTTACACAACATGGAAAATTAGCAGAAGCAAGGCAAGTTTTTGATCGAATGAGGGTAAAGGATGACGGATCATGGAGTGCAATGATCAAGGGGTATGAAAGGAATGGATGTGAAATGGAAGCGCTAAATATGTTTTTGTGAATGCAAAGATCGGGAGTTCGTGCAAATTTTCCTTCTCTGATTAGTGTTCTCACTGTTTGCTCCTGCTTGGCCAGTCTCGAACAGGGTAGACAGATTCATGCTGAGTTGGTGAAATCAGAATTTATTTCTGATGTATTTGTTGCCTCAGCTTTAATCACTATGTATGTGAAGTGTGGTGATCTTGTTAAGGCAAAACGGGATTTTGATAGGTTCTTCAGAAAGGATGTTGTTATGTGGAACTCTATGGTTGTGGGATACGCACAACATGGATTAGGAGATGAAGCCTTAGTAGTTTTTCATGAAATGTGCTCTACAGGAATGGTTCCTGATGATGTTACGTTTGTTGGAGTTCTTTCTGCTTGTAGTTACACGGGAAGGGTTGAGGATGGAATGGAATTTTTCCGAATGATGAGATCGAGATATTCGGTGGATCCAACAGCTGAGCACTATTCTTGCATGGTTGATATGCTCGGTCGAGCCGGACGTGTCCAAGAGGCAATGGACTTGATTAAAAAGATGCCAATTGAAGCCGATGCTGTTATTTGGGGTGCCTTGTTAGGGGCATGCAGGTTGCATAAGAACACCGATTTAGCAGAAATTGCAGCTAAGAAGCTTTTAAAGCTTGAACCCACAAATGCTGGGCCTTATATCTTGTTATCGAGTATTTATGCATCCAAGGGGAGATATGAAGACGTCGCAGAGCTGAGGGAGGTTATGAGGGAAAGGAAAGTTAGAAAGTCCCCAGGTTGTAGTTGGATCGAGGCCGAGAAGAAGGTTCATATGTTTACAGGGGGAGATTGTGTGGAACACTCTGAGCACAAGATAATTATGGGAATGTTGGAAAGATTGGGAAGTATATTAATGGAGGCTGGTTACTGTCCTGATGGTAGTTTTGTGCTGCACGATGTTGATGATGAACAAAAGGCACATAACTTGGGTTACCACAGTGAGAAGCTTGCCGTGGCGTTTGGACTATTGAAGGTTCCAAAAGGAATGCCGATCCGAGTCATGAAGAACCTCTGGGTATGTGGGGATTGCCATTCTGCAATTAAATTGATAGCCAAAATCACAGAGCGAGAGATCATATTGAGGGATGCCAATAGATTCCATCATTTTAAGTGGCTTGTGTTCATGCCGGGATTATTGGTGATGAGAAATTTAGCATCTCAAGTTCAACATTCTTCCAAGTACCCCATCTTGGTACAAGTAGTAACGACGATCTTACTGGTTTTGTAGCAGTTTTGGTGGCACCCCGGAGAGGAGGGAGCAACCAGCCAGTGGGTATCAACACCATTTAGAAGGTTCTTTTGTGCATGACTGATCATAATCAACTGTCTAATCACATTTTTTTGGCAGTGAGATAGAATTCACTGACATTTGAGAAGAAAGTACTATAAATTTGAAAGTCTGAGCACGATGAGTACGGCATAAAAGAAGGATGATATCAAAGGAATAACAAACAAGCAGGCTCAAAGTTGCAAGACAATGACTATATCATGCGTTGGCATTGAGCTCGATGAAGTTGCGGATACTAGGCTACCCATTGAACCACACATAGGTAATTCAGCGTGATGGAGTAGAAAGATGTATTAGATCACCCAAAATTGCTTTGAAACAGAGACATTGGGGGTTATCATCTATCATCATTGAAGTGGTTTTCACCTGAAGGGTTGACAATTTTATCTCCTTACAGAGGATTTGAGGGTCTGAGGTTGTTTTTACATCAGATTGGGATTCGTCTTGAAACTGTAGTTTCAGAAGAAGCATCTGAAACAAATTCAGAGATTCTAACTTCCAAAATGGTCTTCTCTTCATCCATGCTGGGAGGTGTACCATATAACTGATAAGTATGTTTTTAAAAGAATTTTACTTGCTTTCACTTTCTTGTAGACTTGGAATACCACTTAAAGCTTGTATTTAATGGAGCTTTCGTTTGAGCAGGAGAGCTTCTGAGGTCTATATAAATATTTTCTCTGGGGAAGCTACTACCCAGTTTCCCAGTTCAACAAAAATGACCAGAGGAGGAGTAAGTCTCCTTTTTAACCCATTATGGTTTTATTTTTATTAAAAAAAACTATCCAGTATTTGTTTTTTAACTTTTGCAGAATTATTAGCTTGGCCATGTACTAATAACCGTTCTTTGACTCATGAGTGTTTTATTTGGGTAGATTTTGGCAGATGCAATGGGTCTTGGGAAGATTGTCATGGCAATTGCTCTAATACTTGCAAGACCAGGCAGGGGAATCCCTGACAATCAAGAAATCATCAAGTATGATCCTGAACAAGTAAAGAGAAAGTATAGAAACTCACAAGCAACATACTCATCAAGAGTTAAGGGTGGCACTCTTATTGTCTGTCCAATGGCTTTGCTAGGCCAGTGGAAGGTAAATTTTCCCTTCATTTATATTTAAAGGAGAAAGAAACATAGGTAGAAAGCTTAAATTTTTGTTACTTTCTTTGTCAATCTTAATTTTTCTCAAGCAGAACAAAACCTATTGGGCCCGCGTAGTCTACTATAATTAACGATTATCTACATTAATAGATTCTAACAATGTTGTTATTTTTCTTTCAATTTGATTGTATCCATGAACTCTAACTTTGCAATTAATTCAATTCAAAATAACAGGATGAACTTGACCATTCTGAGCCAGGAAGGCAGGAACACTTCAAGTATATGTGCAGTATGGTGTGGATAGAACCACTACATATGCATTAGCGGAGCATGGCGTGGTTTTAACAACATATGGAGTCTTAGATGCAGCTTATAAATCTGTAAGAACTAAGAAAATAAGTTTTAAAGTTACTATTGATATCACTTGTCTTTGCGTCTTTCTGTTTCTAATATATTTTGGTGTATTTTATCCAGGGTCTGGAAGAAAGCATTTTCCACAAAGTAGACTGATTTAGGGTGGTACTAGATGAAGCACATACCAAATCCTCAAGGACCCAAGGGGCTCAGGCAGCATTTGCACTATCTTCTCATTGCCTGTGGTGTCTTACGGGCACCCCTCTTCAAGTTAGTATTGCTTTATATTTCTCTGTAACGTCAGGGTACTAGAAACCTTGAGTACCTTGGTCATAACAAATACATGTGAAAGTAACCATAATCAGTTGATATTTGGTTCATGGTATAACTTACTATTTATTTGGCATCTGGTCTCAAATTTTACTAATTTGCCAAGATTGCTTGTTTTATGGCTGCAGAATAGTTTGGAAGATCTCTACAGTCTTCTGTGCTTCTTACATGTTGGGCCATGGTGTAACTGGGCATGGTATGTGCTTAAGTGCAATCTTACTGGAGTAACCATTATTTACTAAAGCATATATAGATGGAAGAAGATCAAACAAGAATGTTTGTAAAAATTATTTTCTCTGTAAATTGTATCTTCTATTAAGGCTATTCTAAGGGCCTTGATGTTGAGGATAACAAAGGATACAAAAGATAAAAAAGGAAGGTGTGTTTTTTAACTTTTTTTCTTATATTTTCCTTTTCTTCAATGGTTTTGGTAGGCTTGACTTTTGCAACTAAAGAATGGCATTTGATGTTATGAACTCTCAGTCCAATACTTAATCTTCCGCCGGCTGACATCCAAACCATCGAGTGTGAACAGTCAGATGCTGAACGTGATTTCTATGGTGCCCTCGTCAAGAGATCCAAGGTAACTTCGAATCAAAGATTAGTTTTAAGGCTACTTAGTTTATCTTAATTTCTTCATTGTTTTATATTTTCATTTTACCGGTTTAAGTTGCTAAAACTTGTTCTGAATGAGTACTTATGGGTTTTATGTTAAATAAAAACAAACAGGTCCAGTTTGATCAATTTGTTGCCCAAGGCAAAGTTCTCCACAATTATGCATCTATTCTCGAGCTGCTACTATGATTAAGCCAATGTTGCAATCATCCGTTTCTAGTATTGAGGTGATTGAAACTTGAAACTAATTGTTTTTGATATATTTTTTTTATCAGAAAGCTTTACTTGATAATCTTTGGTTTAAAACTATGCAGCCGAGGAGATTCCCAAAAATATGCAGACTTGAACCAACTTGCAAGGCAATTTCTTGAAACCAACTCGAATTCTGATGGCGGGAGACAGACAGTTCCAACTCGAGCACATGTTGAAGAGGTTTTTGAGGGAATCCGCCGAGGTGACAATACAGAGTGCTGCCTAGAGTCTGCCGATGATCCAGTGCTCACACCATGTGCACATAAAATGTGCAGGGAGTGTCTCCTCTCTAGCTGGATGACCTCATCAGGGGGGCCCTGCCCAATTTGTAGGCAGCAGTTAAGGAAAAATGATCTCATTACATGCCCATCTGATAATCCATTCCGGGTTGATATTGATAACAACTGGAGGGAGTCCTGCAAGGTTGCAAAGCTCCTTGATTGCTTGGAGACTCTACAAAAATCAGGTTCTGGTGAAAAGAGCATCATTTTTAGCCAATGGACTTCATTTTTTGACCTCTTGGAGATCCCTTTGAGTAGAAAAGGAATTGGGTTCTTGAGGTTTGATGGAAAATTGTCACAGAAAAATAGGGAGAAGGTGTTGAAGGAGTTCAATGAAACCAACAAGAAAATGGTAATAACCAGTAACCTTTACTTGCCTCTGAAGTTTGATTGTTTTGGTAGTTTGATTTCTCAAAAAGTTCCTTAGAATAGTCTATCTGTATCACTAGCTTTTCTAGTAACTCTCCACATGTTCATTGGCTTTTGCATATAAAGATAAATTTTCTATGGGATTCTTAAGAAAAGCTTATCTATTTTTTTGTGGATTTCCTGTTTCAGGTGTTGTTAATGCCACTGAAGGCAGGAGGTGTAGGTTTGAATTTAACTGCTGCATCTATTGTCTTTTTAATGGTAAGCATTCTGAAAATATAAGAATTTTTTTTCTTCCGAGTCCAAACTGGTTTTCAGTTTATTTTCTCTTACTGTTTTCTGACATTTAGTTTCTTCCATAACTAGGATCCATGGTGGAACCCTGCAGTTGAGGAGCAAGCAATAATGCGAATTCATCGTATTGGACAAAAAACGAGTAGTTTCTGTCAGAAGATTCATTGTCAAGGTAACATTCTTGTTTTCCCTATTGAGTTTGATTTAGAAAGTTTAAACTTGAACATTTGTTTCAACCAAGGTATTAAAAATCGATTTATTTCGACCGAAATATTTCGGTTTCGTCAACTATCGGCACGAAATACGGCTTACAGTTTCGATTTGCAATAATTTCGGTCGAAATTTTGAAATATTTCGATGAAAAGTGCAGTTTAACCGAAATTTGAGGAAAATGGTCAACAAAAAAGCAAAAATTTAGGGGGATAATGTCGACATTAACCATAAAAGGATAACCCAGAAAAAAAAAAACCGAAAGAGAGAGTAGAGTGAGAACAGAAGAGAGATAAGGATCAGGATCTCCAATTCAGCCAGCTGTTAGTGTTGAGATCTTGCAAGTTCCCCTGTTTTAAAATGGTTTCTTTTGGGGACGAAAAGGCATGGAGTCTTTTTATTTTTTGGGTTTTCAGGAGATAAGTTTTAAGGGTTTTATTTGGGTGTTAAGCACAACCACCATAAATATGTCTTTTATGGTGACTTTTACTGTTTTGGCCTTTTGGGTATACAACGTGGTGGGTTTAGGGTGTTAGTCACTAACACCTAATGTTTGTATTTATTACAAGCTTACACAATTTGGTTATATTTGTTGCAAGTCTAGCCTGAATAAAATAAAAATATAAAAATGCATCCCGAAATATTTCCTTAAAATTGTAATTATTTCCACACTAATCGAAATATTTCGGTTTCTGAGCGGACCGAAATTTATACCGAAACCGAAATTTAATACCTTGGTTTCAACAAGTTAGTTATACAATTTCACTCATGGTTTAAAAAAATTGCTACTACTTGATTTGAATCTCATGCAGTTATTTTTGTAATGGTGGATGTACTCCCACTTTGATTTTCTGTTGATCAAATGATGTTCATGTTTAAGATTAATATCATGTGAAAGTGTATTTTCAAAATATTCTTTTATGTGTTAAATCTTTCTTTAAAAGAAACTGTATTACAATAGAACAAATAAATTTGATACAGCAGATTTTTTACTTTATAATGTTTTTCTTTTTCACCATGGATGATGATTAAAGACTAATAACTATTTGTTACTTTGAATTAAGAATTCCTTTCTTACCCGTTATGCCAAACAGCCCTTTCAACTCATTTAATCCCAACTTCTCGTGATTAATAAGTTATATCTTTGTTTCAAACAAAGAACAGGTCGGGTCTCAAGTGGATAAAGTTTTACTTAGTGAAACAGGGTCTCAATATTAACAATGGCCTTGCGACTAGAGTACACGTGTACTTCAGCATCTCGGGTGGTTCTTTGGTGGTTTCTTAAAGAAGATCATATTCTTTCTCTTGTAGAATAGAGTGTGTTTCATCAGTTTCTGATTACAATAATATGTTTGTTAGTATAGCAAACCTCCCCTTACAGCTTTAGATTGCACTGAAACACCTAATATGCTACAATAACCACTGATCTCAAGTCTCAAATCATTAACCTATTCAATGCACATGTTAGATAACAATCAGTATAAATTTAATTCTAGAATTGATTATTAAAAACATATTGAGGCAGTTCTTTAAGAGTTCATAAATGGTTCTAAACATTAATGTAAAGAAGTTTGATGTTGCTAAGTTGATACATTTTCAATATATCATAGTATCATACCCTGAAAATACAAATTTCCAGATTGATGCCTTCTTAAACTGTTGCCCCAAGGTTCATGAAATACAAGTTTTAGAAAATTATGCATAGCTGATTTCGATAATAAATTCTCGTACTCTTACTTCTCCCTAAGATGTTATGTCATTGACTAATATGGATGGAGGAGAAAAGCAGAGAAACTAAGTATGATTCTGATAAAGTATATGAGCATATGTATGCATTGAAGATAAGAAGTAGAAAATCAAGCTATATTATCATCACTGTCTAGGGTGATGATCTGCAGACAATTAGGGCACCTAGTCCCTAGTCCATCTAAATATGTATCAAGGCATGTTCGATGAAAAACATGCTGACACGAAGGTAGCGAGCTAAGCTTCTCACCTTCAACAAACTCATAGCAGCATATGGAGCACTGAGTGGCTTCATACGGCATATTGAAGTTAAACATAACTCTCGGAATCCTCGCTCGTATTTCTTGGGCCAGCCCAGAACGTGTTCCTAAAATCTGCAGCTCCACATCCCTAGCTGTAGTAGTGGCAGCACCAGCAGCAGTAGTACTATACAACAACCATGGTATCCAAAAAGTTCCAAAAAGTATGATCGAGAGTCCTATTCCGGCGAGTATGTGAACCACAAGGTTTGTAACTGAGTGTGAAGGAGCAGTATGTGGACTCTGATGGGTGTCAAACAAAATACCACCCTGCAATTAAGGAGTAATTTGTCTTGTAACTGAATTATAGTTGAATCAATCATCTTTCATGTTCAAATGTTCTCATTACATCCATCTATTTTACAAAAGCTGAGAATAGGAAATCTAGCTAATTACGTGCTTAATTTTGAGAATAACTTATTACAAATGAAATCAAATAGATGCTCTTCGATCCACTTTAGACCATAAAAAGTTATATATGAAAAAGACGTATCCTAGAGACTTAAAAAGTGACATGCATATATGCATCCATACTGTACATACTACTCATAGAGTACCTACATATGATATTTGGTAAAGACTAATTATGGTGTCAAGCATCACTAAGATAGTTTACCAGATCCATTATTTGTAGGAATATTACTATGTGAACCCAACATGATAAGAAACAAAACTGTGGATGTACTTGAATGAGAAAAAAACATACTGCATTTAGAATGTTGGAGCTTAATTGAAGCTGTGATAAAGCTGAAGCTTATAACTCTTACAATTGGATTCTGATTTTGGTGAAATTTTTGTATTTATTTTAGAAAGATTACAGTAGCTAAGGGAATCGATGCATGGTTTTTCCCTTTTTTTTTTTTATATTTATTTATTAAGGTTTAAACATTAAGTTGAGACAATAAGAAGCCCAGTAACGCTAGTTCTTTTTTCATTGATACCCCTTTCCAATAATAGGTTTCAATCGTTGGTTGCATGGATTATCTCCTTTGCTGTTCTATGGTTGGTTTCCTTGCTGCATACAGTCGCACAGAAAAAGCTTTGGTGATGCTGTTATAATATGTAGCCTGCTCATATCTAGTAGCAGGGGTATAAGGTACGTATTAGGTATAGCCACCCAAGTTTTGCTTCCACTGAAAAGATTGTGGGGTCACATGGTGCGTGAATGTAGGGCTATAAATGAAGTCTTAGGTATTACAGCCCCAGCAAGGTGAGCAAAATGAAGAAGTTGTGAAAGTTGGAGATACTAGTGAGTAGTTACCAATTCTCTGTTTTATCTTACATTTTTCAAGATGATGCTCATCTCTTATTGGATATGGACAAGAACAGGAAATTGTTTCTGAAATGGAAAATGAGATCGAACAATTGGTATACACTTCAAAATGACGAGTCCTTCTTGGCCAGGTAGTGATGGTGAAAAAAGTGGGGTGATTTCAGAATCCCTGAGCATTGTGTCCTGGGCTGATACATTGGAGCTTGAAGAATAAGAGGATTCCAGAGTACTGAATACTCTTTTTTGGTGTTTTAGTCATGGTTTAGTACTGAATACTTTTTCTTTCACCATGCTTTTTGTTTCGTGAGCACATACAATCTTTTCGGTTCACATCAACCATACATAATATTAATATACACATTACCCTGTCTTGAGTGATCATGGAATGTATTATTGTATCATATGTTAAGGTGTAGGCCGGTTATGATAGAGACATAGTGTGCTAATCATCTTACATCTTTTGCTTTTTTTTTGTGACTCTCTCTCTCTCTCTCACTCACTCTATCTATATATCTTTCTCTCTCTCGCTATATTGAAATGGTGTCTTTTTGATTTAGAGGTCTGAAAAGGACAAGTTTAAAAAGAAGGGCAATCTTGGGGTATCTGAGCACAAAGGGTCTAACCAGAATCGGATCCTCCAACCATTGCCTGCTTTGAACCGAACATTCTTCTTGAAGGATTCCAAGAGGTTGGTGATTCCCCTCCAGCAAATGAATCCATAGGTCAGCCTAGATGGTTTAGGATTCCATCCATAGTCCTCCTCCCCATACTTCTCACAGATAACCCTCCTCCACAAGCTATCTCTTTCAACCCCAAACCTCCACAGCCATTTCATCAACAGTGCTTGATTCATAGCTCTAAGATTTTTATACCCCGGCCACCACCCTCCTTAGGTTGACAAATAATTTCCCACGCCACCCAATGCAATCTTTCAAGTCTTCATCGTCCTCCCAAAGGAAGTTTCTCATCTTTTGTTCCAGTATTTTCAAGATGGAGGCTGGCATCCAGAACAGATACATAAAATAAATTGGAATCACTACCCTGGTAGCAATGATCAGAGTTAACTTGCTTGCCCTTGAGAGTAGACGACATTTTCAAGTGGCCAACCAAGTATTTACCCTTTCTAGTACCGGGTCCCAGATTGCTTTGGATCTGTAGTTGGCTTCGAGAGGGAGACCCAAGTACGAGCACAGTAATGACCCTGCCTCACAGCCAAATTCTGCTGCCAAGACCCCTAAGGATTTCACACTTCCCATGACCATTATTTAGCTTTTAGAGTAGTTAACTTTCAAACCAGACATCATTTCAAACCACAGAAGGATATGTTTTAGAGCTCTCACCTGATCAGGAGGCATCAAAGAACAATGTGTTGTTTGCAAATTGCAAGTGCGACACCATCGTTCCTTCCTCTTTGACTTTGAATCCGACAATGATGCCCAATTGTCCCTTCTCACCAGACAACTAAGTACCCCAGCAACTAGTAGGAAGAGCAGGGGGGACAGGGGGTCCCCTTACCGTATACCGCGTTGACATCCAAAAGTTTTCGAAGGTCGCCAGTTAACCAAGACCGAGAACGTTGGCAAGGAGATACATTTGTTGATCCAGATTTTCCATTTATAGCCAAAATCGAACTTCTCCAAAACTGCATATAGGAAGTCCCAACTAACCTGGTCATATGACTTTTCTATGTCCACCTTCACTATCACCCCTTGTTGATTATGTCTGATCCGTGAGTCGACACACTCATTAGCCACTAAAACCCCGTCCAAAATTTGTCGACCAGCTACAAAGGCACCTTGGACAAGGGAAATAATCGAGCTTAGGACTTTCAAAAGCCTGGTTTCAAGTACTTTTGCTGCTATTGGGTCTAAATCCTTCAAATTTTTTGTACAACATTTCTTAGGAACTGGAGCAATAAAAGTAAATTCAATCTCCAATCAAAATTGGCAGACACAAAAAATTCCTGCATCATCACCATGAAATCAGTACCCAAAAAATACCAGCAACCGGAAGGACATCAGAGTCGCACAAGCATAGGATCCCACCTGATTCCCCTTGCAAGGGTATGAAATCCCACCCCACTGGCCTGTTTTCCCAAACCGTTCTAACCACTTCCCATGTGATTTGTTGCAGCTTAGTTTCTTGAATGATAACTAGGTTGGCCTTATTTGTCAAGATAGTTCGTCGTACATCCAGTTGCCTATCGAAGGATTTCGTCGATCTCCCGAGATTCTCTATCCTCCGCATGTGAAGAGGTCTCGCTATCTCCCATCGTCTCCTGCAGTGTATCCGGGACGAGTGAAAGAGAAGGTACTGGGTTCTCCCCCTCTGTCTCAAGGTCTCTCTTGCTGCTGAGACGAACTTCCGCTCCTTCACCAACCACCCTCACCACATTAGGGTTACAGTCTCCTTGTGGAAGTCCAATAAGACCCTGTCCTTTTAAAACACCTACTATTGCTAATGTTTGGGTGGGCAGTTTATCTTGCACCAGGTTAAAGATTTCCAGATGTGGAAAGGCAATGCTTTCCGAGAGGAAATCTCTTCTCTTCAGCTGGGTGGGCTACTGGAAAAGGGTTAAGGTCTAGGGCCGCTTGAGAAGTTGTAATGGGCCCAATAGGCCTATGAGGCCCATTACCTTTGCAATTTCTTCTTCTGGGCTTCTTTTGAACCCTTCCAGCTGTCTGTCCCACCGAAACGGAACTCTTTCCTTGCCCTAATTCAAACTTTCCTCCCTTAAGGCCGTACCTCCAGTACCTGACGAAGAAACAACCACCTTCGAACTATCAACTATCGGGATCAGAGGAGTTGTATTCTCGTATGCACTCTTCCGAAAGTAACTCTTTTGCAATTGGAGGTCAACTCTGTGACCAGCCCAAGAAGTACCACCCTGCTCATCAGTTGTCACTTTCGGAGTGGTACAACCGAACCATGTGGCCATCGACATAGGTTCCCCGTCTATCATCCCCGCACCCGGCCAAGGATCAGCTGGATTACGAAAACTTTACCCCTATTGACAATCGGAATTCGATTGGGCAATGACGCTTCCTCATTCCTCTGGATCTGAATTTTGACAGCTGATAGTTCTATTTTCTTCTCCGTATCCAGATGGATACCTTTTAACTCACCAGAAGAACTCACCCGAGCATGGAGAATCTCCCTTTTCCATAAGTGGAATGGTAAACTCTTCAAGGAGATCCAATATAAGTGTTCCTCCACTTCCTCCGCTCCATTGCACTCCGACCACCACCCACCAAGGGATAAACGTCACCGTCCCTTATTGCAGCTTAACATAACCCATAGAGAGCAGAGTCTGTCTAATATTTTTCAGCTCCACATGAATCATGGCGATACCGAGAATCATGGCCATACCGAGTTAAAACGGTTTGAACTTAAAGTCTGTTGACTCAGGACTTTCGAAAGTTCAAGGTACTGGCTGTCCACGTAGCCGAGACCGGGTGTAAGGTCACTACAACTTGTTAATCCCAGATGTCATTGTCAAAAGGTTCAAAAGGGTTGTAGGGAGGACTACTAAGGAGGCTGGGGAGAGGTTGAAAAGGAGGGGGTTTGGGACGAGTCTGGGGAATAGGCGGCTAAGAGGGTGGGAGAGGACGTAGAGGTGGACGGGAAGGACGAGGATCTGGGAGAGGGTGGGAAAGGGGAGGAGGAGAGGTTTAAGGGAGACTGGGATTGAAAAAATGGCAGTGTGGGTGTTGCTGCCAAGGTGTCGGGTGTTGATGGGAG
>MVGT01001066.1:194216-226877 GCA_002174775.1 Macleaya cordata | reverse complement strand
TTTATTTCAGCTTTATTGTACTTGTGTTGTGAATATGAGTGCAAGCTTCTTGTTAGCTTGGTGAACTGCGCTCACCGTAGAGCTACAGGTTGTTAATGGTTCCGCCGGAATTGCCTAGTTCTCATTGAGTAAGGGCTGCAGACCCGAAAGGTGAGGGCGGGGCATTACAAAAAAAGAGAAAGTTAGTTATCTTTTTTATTTTTAAACTTTAAAATATTATATTTCTTAAACTAAATTCGAATTTTGATTTTTTTTTTATGGGAAACATAACATTAAGACACTAGTGGCAAATCCGCAGATAAAGAGTTTACAAGACAGTTCGGCCGAATAGAGGATAACTACCAATCAGTTATACCTAAATCTAAAGCATGACGAGCATGAAATGATTAGCAGTACGTCGAACAGAAACAAATTGAAAGTTCAAATTAGCACACTTTCGATCGAATGTCCAATATGATCGAACGGAACCGCCAAGGAATTGAGGTACCACCATTTGTTAACGATATTAGCCGAGTCTCCTTCAAGAATACAATTTGAGAGTTGTAGTTTACAGTCAAGTTCCACACCCAAAAGAAAAGCAAAGATTCACTCTCTTCCGGTAGACAGACAGTGATGGATACCACCTCCACGAAACAAACCAGATGAATCCCTCATTACTGCCGCACAAGCTGAGGTTGTGAGTCCAACAGCACCATCTACATTAATTTTTAGGGTCCGGACTGGAGGAACTCACCATCGTGGGAATAGATTCTTCTTCACCTACAACAGAAGAAAAAAATCTTACGAAGACTCAAAAGCAGATTTTAGAACGAGTGATGGTATAAAACTTTTGTTCTCAAAAATAGCCGCATTGCGGGCTTTCCGTAAGGACCGAAGTATATTAACACCAAGAGGACCAGAGAGCCAGTCAATGAGAATGGATGAAATGGATAGATTTGGGTTTGAAATCCGATAACCAAAGGAGATGCTAACAATATAGATTTAGTAACACATCACAGTGAACAAATAAATGGTCAATGATTTCTAAGAAGACACCACACAAAGGGCAAATTTGAGTAATACTCGAGATAATACGGCCCACCTTAGTTCTAACTGCAAGCACTCCTCGAATAAGTCGCCAAACAACCAATTTAACTTTGCGAGATCTTCGAAATTAGATCAGCCAAGAATATTTTTTGAAAAAAAATATATTTAAAATTTATGCAAAAATATTTTTGCATATCTAGAAGACATGTAAAAATAGTTTTGTCTAATGCTTTGAGTAACATATTTTGACAAAATTTATATATATGGTAAGCATTTCTTCGAGATTTTTACTTCTTCTTTTGATGTTACCAGGTTTTAAGACTTGCAAATTCAAAATTGGATGCAATCTTGATAAAATATACTACGTGTAGTAGTTTTCTATTTATTTGTGCAAAAATATTTTTGCCTATTATTTTTAGTAACAAATTTTGACGAAATTTATATGTTTAGAAATTAATCCTGAGATCTTCACTTCTTCTTTTGATTTTTTCTAGTTTTGAAGCAAGCAAATTCAAATTTGGATGCAATCTAGTTAAAAATATAATTTTATGCTACACAAAAAAAAATTGCATACAAAAAATAACTTTTTTGTTTTAAAAAAATTATTATTGTCTGGTCTCATTTCAAAGATTTCAATGAATTCTTTTCAAAAATATAAATTTTGTGAAACATTAATTTGTATTTTTAAAGTTATGACATTTTTATGTGAAAAACAAAATTGAAAAAGAAGTAGTTGATGCTAACATGCACGTATAGTGAAGGATTACTTTAAGTTAGTTAAAGGGCAAAGATGTCTAAATTTTATCTTTGAACTAAATAGATATTATTTGGTGGACTAAATGAATGTGCAAATTATGAAAGAAACCGCAACTTTTTGTGTTAATATGGATACATTCAAGTTTAGTTTTGTTAAGTTTTCTAATGATGATATAGTGTGTAACATTGCTAGGTTAATTCGTGGGTCAGACTGTACTAAGACTTGGCTAAACGCCTGGAATTACTCTACTGTAGCTCTGAATTCTGCTAGTTTGGCAGAAACAATATATATTTAAGTTTCATGTTTGTTCAAAAAAAATAAAATATGGGTGTAAAAAAAAACTCATTATATATAACTTCTAATACATATATACCAAAATTTGGTCCTAAAAAACATTCCCAAGTAATGTAGGGATTGGAATGGAGGGAATATATGTACATTCCCTTAGGAATGGAGATATCATATTTAATATTAGTTTTACATTTTTTTAATTATAAATTGACACATTTTGTAAGTCTAATTATCTTAATGTGAGAGTGTTGAAATATTAATTAGTCATAGTAAAATAGTACCAATTAGTTTTTGGGTAGGAATATTTTTTTAATGGAGTTTTCGGTCATTCTCTGAATAAATAATGTAGGACTTAGGCCTATTTTGAGCCCATGAGCCTTAAGCCCATGCTTAAGTTTATGTGGAAAAATCTCAGGTGTTACACTATCACCCCCTCAAAAGAATTTCATCCCAAAATTCAAAACAGTATTGTACCTAAGTAAATTAACACTTACATCGATCCTTCGATCATCGTATTTGAATTCTCACTGTTACCCCCTTTTTATTTTTGAAATCTTTCTGAGAACTCTGGGACTTGGTTCCTTGACGAATACGATCAATTCACTCAATCCTTGTCCCATGTGGTTGCATTCTCTACGGATGATCAGTCCTAAAGATGCCTTCCTTCCATGATCGGTTCTAAGTGACGCATATTCTATCTAAGATGTTCAAGTCTCTTCTTTTGAAAACCAACACCATACTCTTAGGGTTTGACTTACGATGATCTCTGAGTGTTCATGTCCCACTGCCCTAGTTTAAGATACTAAGTTTTTCTTAAAAATATTCTAGTACTACTACATCAACATCCTCACTTCTCTTCTCTAAATTTAATTAGTGACACGTCAGTTAATGAATTGAATGAATTTAGTGGGTGAGAAATACTAGGTGAGTGTAAAGCGCTTGTTACCTTTTTTTTGACAACGGAACAAAATATATAGAAAGTAGGCAAGAGCCTCTATTACAGAAGGAGTATCATTGTTTAAGCAATCAAAAAGATAAGAGGGAGCCTGACCTAACCAAGTATCATCACTTACACAAATTCTAGCATTTTTAGCTAGAATATCGGCAGCTTTATTAGCACGCCTATTAACATGAATATACACAACTATTTGGATGGAAGTTTCCAACACCTTGACTTCATCTAACAAGTTCTTTGTCCTCTAACCCAAATCCGTATGGCCACCACTGATGTACTTGGTGATAACTTGTGAGTCATCTTCAAAAACAACTTGCTGGAAATTTAGCATTCTCGCCCATTGCATAGCCCTTAACATGGCTAGTGCTTCAGATTCTTCAGCTGAGTTTGTTCGATCTGAAAGTGATCGAGCTCCTATGCAGCAACTTGTATGATCTCGAAAAAGAAAGCCAAGACTCACATGCCTGTTAAATGAAGAAAAAGATGCATCATAGTTCATTTTCACATAATTGAAAGAGGGGGACAACCAGTGAAATATTCAGATTATTGTTGCCAATACTTGTAACAACATTCTGGTTTATAGTAACTGGCCTAATACTCTTAAGGTAAGGAAGGATGGACTTTGCCACATCTCTAGGATTTGGCTTAACTTTTTCAAAGATCACCTTATATCTTACCTTCCAAATAGTCCAGCAAATGGTGGCACAAATAACAGGCCAATCTTCATTTGTATTAGGCAAGACACCTAATGAAAACTAAGATTGAATCCATAATTGAACAGTAGGACTGATATGAAAACTTAAATGAGTAGCATGTATGAAGGAGAACCAAATAGCCCTGGTGAATGGGCATTCCATAAACAAATGACACTGTTTTAGAATGTTGGACACAAAGGGGGCAAGTGGAGTCCACATTTGGAAGAATTCTACTCAGATAGGCATTCACAGGGAGAATGGCATTATAACATTTTCATACGAAATGCTGAATGCGAGGCAAAATGTTTAAGGTCCAAATTTTATTCCAAATTGTGTTATCTGTGGAAGACAGATCAGAGTGAGAGTTGTTAGTGAGTTTTTGGTGTAGGGATCTAACAGAATAGATCCCATTTTTAGTAAAAGCCCACCTATTCCTATCAATACCACCTAACCTGGGTCTAATGGTCAAGATTTTATCACAAGTGTTTGAAGAGAACAGACTGTGGATGGATCCTTCAAAATTTTGATGTGTGAGCCACACCCAACATCCCAGATAATGTTTTTGTGGATTTGTTTTAATCTTTGCTTGAGACAATTCTAAATCCAAGACCCGTGTTTGGAGATGGATTAAGAGAGAGGAGAAGAGTTGGGGAAATATTTTGCTTTAACAATCCTAGCCCACAGGGCATCGAAGTTTTGAATCAAACGCCACCCATTCTTGCCAAGGTTGGCTAGATTAGCTAACTTGGGGTTGTGGAAACCTAGCCCACCATAAGATTTCGGTCGGCACATAAAAGCCCAGGCCTTGATATATAACCCTTTCTTGCCATTGACTTTGCCCCACTAAAAATCACATTGGATATTATTAATTTTAGTAGAGATAGTGGCCGGAAACAGGAAGCAAGCGGATTGAAAAGTTTGGGAAGCGGCTAACACAGATTTTGTAAGGGTAGTCCTACCTGCTTGAGATAATAGCCTCCCTTTCCAACCTTGGATACGCCCTTCCAAGGAGGAGATGATGATTTCAAAGCTTTTGTGTTTAGATTTATCTATGAAAAGCGGTGCCCCAAGGTATTTATCTTTGATATTAATGTTTTTTACCTTCAAAATTCTTGAAATCATTATTAGGAAGATTGGGGCTGAAGAAGACTCCTGATTTTTGAAAATTTATCATTTGGCCAGACGCTTTGCTAAAGGAATCTAGAAGATCAACCAGGTTGCGAGCTTCGACAAGATTAGTTGTAGCACACAAGAGACAGTCATCTGCGAAAAGCAGGAGAGAGATTGGAGGGCTTCTTCGGGTAGCCTTAATACCATGGAATTCCAAGTTTGTCTCTGCATTGAGAAGCATTTAGAGAAAGTTTCCATACAGATAATTAAGAGGTAAGGAGAGAAAGGGTCACCTTGCCGAAGCCCACTGGAGGGGAGATGAGGGGAAGACGGAGACCCATTTATCAAGATGGAGATCTCGGGAGTGCTAATGCATTGGTGTATAAGCTAGCACTAGTGGGGAGAGAACCCCAGCTTTTTTAGGATATTTGTGAGGCAAGTCCATTCGACTTTATCAAGTTTTAAACCCATTAAACCCGACCTCCCTTTCTTTTTTCTCATAGTGTGTATGAGCTCATGGGCAAGGATTATATTATCCGTAATCTACCGATTGGGAATAAAGGCAGATTGGAGCGGGGAAATAATCTTGTCAAGAAGGGGTCTCAGCCTGACAGCGAGAACTTTTGAAATGATTTTGTAAGTACCATTTTACTATTACTAAATAATATTTCAACACTCTCAAATCAAGACAATTAGACCTACAAAACAGAGAATGACCAAAAACTCTATTATAAAAATATTCCTACCCAAAAACTCCAAAAATATATGTCCAAAACCTCCAAAAGAACGTGTAAAGATAGATTTGTCATTTAACTAAGTTAAAAGGTTCCTTCATTTTTTGTGCATGTTAGCAATAACTACCTTTTAGAGCACCTGACTACTACCCTGGGAAATAGTCAGGTGTTCTAAGAGGTCTGAACATCCCGGTCATCAAAAAAAACTACTTCTTTTAAAAAAATCATAACTTTAAAAACACAAATTAGTTTTTACAAAAATTATATTTTTGGAAAGCATTCGTCGAGATCTTCGAAATAAGACTACTCAACAATACTTTTTTACATAATTCTTTTTTCCATAATGCAAATTTGACTTTGTAGTACACTAGTCTTCGCATCCAAATTCGAATTTACCTGCCAAAAATATTTGTACAAGTAGAAAATTATGTTTTTAAACATGTTTCTAACACCTTTGTATCCAAATTCGAATTTCCATGCTTCAAAAATAAAAACCATTAAAATAAGAAGTGAAGATCTCGACTAATTCAAATATATAAAATTTGTCAACATAAGTTACTAAAAATAGCATGCAAAAATATTTTAGCTAAAATTTTAAATAATTTAAAAAAATATATATATTATTAATCTCGTGTCGAAGATCTCAACAAATACTTTCCAAATATATAAAGTTTTTCAAAATCAGATTTTTTTACTTTAAGAGATATAACACTTTAAAAATAAAAAACAAAAAAGAGAACTTTCTCTCTCCACCAACTATGCACCTTTAAAATCATAGAAAAAAATAAAATACGTGCGTAATTGGAACTAAAAATATAGAAAAAAAGGAGTAAACAACTATTTTGAAATTTAAGTTTTTGTAAATGGTAAAGGAAAACGTTTAAAAATGAGATTTTGGACATATTGAAATGTTTGTGTAGTTTTTGGTATTTGGCAGCCCAATTATTGGACTTTTAAGCAAAATTATGTTATTTATTTCACATTCTCTCTCCAGATTTTATTGGTTCCACATCAGCAGGTAAGTTTAGTAGGTAAAAATTACGGGTGAGTTTAGAATTTTCCATTAGTTAACTATATGTATTTATAATTTACTTTTTACTATTAATGTTTCAAATTATATAACATTTACCTTGAACAAATCACTCATATGATTTATTTAATTTTAATTAACTTTATAGATTCATGATTTCTGAAACAAATAAAATCTAAGAATTGGGATATAGGAGGAAATTGAATTGTGGATCTCCGTGAAAAAAGGTACAATAAAGATATCTATTAGAAAATATAAAAGAAAAAAGTGGTTAATTGTGAAATTCTGATTGTACCTCCATCCCACCTTGAGCTCTTTTCTTTGTAAATTTGAAATTAGAAGGCCATCATCACATTCCAAAAAGTAGTCTCTAATCCCCAATTCTAGCAACCATTCGAAAGCAGTTTTGGCAGAAAGATGTAAGCCTCCTCTCTATCTAAACACCGGATGGAGAGGCCTCTTGTACCTTGACAAGTCCCTAAATAATCATGCAGAGAAATACCTAAACCTGTTAAGTCTGAAGCAGAAATAAAATAGATCGATATCTTTAAGCACATTAGATAAGATCCAGAGTTGTAAGTGTTAGGATTTAATCAATCAATATAAGATGAATCAAATATGCAAAATAAGAATATTAACTGAGATGACAAATAATTCACACACAACACAAGATTTACGTAGTTCGGCAAAATTGCCTACATCCACGGGCGATGATGATCCTCTTCCACTATAATGAAAAGTATGAAGAACAATTACAAAGATGAGGCCTTCAATGGCAGCCCCAACCACCCCTTAGCCTCACAACACTAGTCAAGAGATTTCACTCTAACTTATGTTTACAAACATTCACTCTCACTTAGCTTATGTTTACACTCACTCTCACTTATCATATTTTCAAGCACCCTCACTATTGCTATTTATAGATGGTAATGGTGGAATACTACAAAATCTACTACTAAGTGGAGTATCCATTCAATTAGTAGTTCTTCCACACCATTAGTAGAGTTCTCACTCTATTGGTGGTGTTTCTACTAATTAATGAAGTTACCACTTCATTAGTGTGATTTCCACTAATTAGTAGAGTTCTCACTAATATGAGTCAAACTAACAGTAAGGAGTTTGGTTATCCATAGATGGAATAGAGTTCTGATGGGCATTAACATTTGCCTGCTGATTCGTTAACCTTTCCATGATCAGATTTATCTCCATGGCAGTCTTAATAGGATTAAGATTAACCTTCCTGAAAATATAATCACATCTTGCCTTCACGCACAATAAGAACCCCAATTCAAATCATTTCCATCCCATCCTATGGGATTGCTATGCCAACTTTCAATCCAATCTTCAAAAGTACGAAACCTTCTTAAATCCATATGCAAACCATTGGAAAGGGAAAACCACACAGCTCTAATATAATGACAATCAAAGAACAAGTGTTTGATGCTCTCACTAGCTTTTTTGCACATAGTACACAAACTACACATCATGAATAAAGTTGGCTATTTTTTCATTAAGGAAAAGGATATTATGAGCACATTTCCAAATAAAGATTCCTTCATCCCACCCATAGTTTATTTGGTGATATGGTAACTCACCTAAAAATGAAAAATTGCAACTTAGCCCACCAAATCACCCCACTTCGTTTTCTCAACACGTGGTGCTATTTTGGAGTAGCACAAATATGTTTTGAGATGGAAAATTACAAATTGTTTAAATAAGTTTTAAATGGTAACTAACTAACATGGACTAATCTCTATTTTGGGGTCCGTCTGAATAGTTTTGCACCAACCATTTCCCATCTTCTATATGCTGATGATCTCTTTTTCTTTGGAAAGGTTAATGTTTGTTCTGTTGACAATCTAAAACAGCTTCTTGCCCTTTACTCAAGCTGGTCAGGCCAACTAATTAACTTCCACAAGTCTTCTATTTACTTCAGCAAAGCCACTCCTCCTGCCTCTAAGCAATTCATTGCAAATTCTCTAGGTGTTAAGGAGATGTACAGTACTGACAAGTATCTTGGGAATTTTTTATTGCAGCCTAAGCATGTTAACAGGTCTTTTGATTTCCTTCTTAAGAAATTTGCAACAAAACTCTCTGGGTGGAAGCGTCAAACTCTTTCTCATGCCGGGCGTCTGAATCTATTGAAGTCTTCTCTTGCTGCTATCCCGGTTTATAATATGGCCACTTTCAAGTTACCCCAAAAAACTTTGCAGATGATGGATAGATATCAACGAAATTTCTGGTGGGGTCATGGTGTTGATGATAAGAAGTTGCACTTTATTAACTGGAAAATTTTCCTCAAGCCGAAAGAAGAAGGTGGACTTGGTGTTCGTGACATGGAATTAGTTAATGGTGCTTTATTGGGTAAACTTGTATGGAAATTCATCTCCGAGCCTGATTCTATTTGGGTTCAATTGCTGAAAGCTAGGTATCTAAAGGGTGCTGATTTTTGGCTACATAAGCCTCCTCCGACTGCTTCTTGTATTTGGAAGGGTTTAATCGGTATGCGGGATCATGTCAAACAGAACATTATTTGGTTAATTGGTAATGGCTGTTCTGTTAATGTTTGGACTGACCCTTGGGTTCCATCTCTTCCAAATTTTAGGCTAGTTCCCACAGTTGAAGCACATTCTCGAGTTGTTTGGGTTAAAGATTTAATTCTTGTTGATTCTAATTCATGGAATGTTCAATTGATATCGGAAATTTTTTCTGAGTTTGAAGTTCGGGCTATTCTATCGATTAGATTGCCTGTTGTCCCTGGTGCAGATAGACTGGTGTGGAGCAAATCTAATAATGGCCAATTTTCAGTTAAATCATTTTACAAGCAGCTTATCATTCAGGCTCCTTCTAATTCCTCATCTTCTTCTACTATTGATCCTGATTTTCCTTGGGGGAAATTTTGGAAACTGCAGGGCATATCACCTAGAGTCCATATGTTTCTCTGGCGTCTCCTGCATAATGGCATTGCTTCTAGATCGAATTCGTCAAAATTTATTTCAGAGATTAACGCTGATTGCCCTTTCTGCTTGTGTGCAATCGAGACAAGAGATCACTTGTTGCTTCATTGTTCTTTCTCGCAGGCAGTTTGGTTTGCTTCACCATTGGGTCTTCATTTTGAGGATTCTTCAATAACAATTGACACGATGCTGCGCAACTGGATTGAATCTGAGTTTGGTACAGAAGGTATTCAATTAGGTGCTTCCCTGTTGTGGTGCTTATGGAAGGCTCGAAACAGGCTCGTCTTTGATAAAATTCAACCTGATATCCTGAAAATTATTGATGCTGCTTGTACTCTAGCAAAGGATTACTCTGCGCCTTTTTCTGAAGATGTGGTTGATTTTGTCCCTGGTCAAAATCTTACTTCTCATGTACGTTGGATTCCACCAGCTCCCAACTCTATTAAAATCAATGTTGACGGAGCCTTTGTCTTCCCTCGATACTCTGCAGCGGCTGTGGCTCGTAATTCTGAAGGGGCTCTGCTTGGTTGCATCACCTCTGTATCTGAATGTTCCTCACCTATAGAAGCAGAAGCTTTTGCTTTCCTATTAGGGGCTTCATTTGCTAGCAGATTTCATACTGAGAGGGTAATTATTGAAGGTGATGCTAAATTGGTTGTTCAAGCTATTTCTGGTACACAAGAAGATATTCCTTGGCGTATTCAAAGTCACATCTCGGATCTACGACATGTCCTCCATAGAGATGATAATTTAGAATTTGTTTTCATCAAACGGGATGCTAACTGTGTGGCACATTCCCTAGCAAAATTTGCTCTAGATTTTACTGTTTCTGATGTTTGGTTGGGTCCTTACCCACCTTCCTGTCTTGTCGCCCCTATAGCTACTGATAGGGAGTCTGGTTGTTTTGATTCCTAATAAAGTTTAAGGCTTTGTCCTTTTTCATCAAAAAAAAAAACTAACTAACATTTTTCAAATGGAAAATTGCAACTTAGCCCACAAAATCATCCCATTTTGTTTTCTCATCACATGCGGTGCTATTTTAGAGTAGTTCATTTAAAACTTGTTTAAATATGCTTTGAGATGCTACCAACGAGTTGGGAGAGCACGAAACATTTTCTAACATTGTAAAATGACAAAAATTATTTTAAAATTTTAAAATTATATGCAATCAGTTTAATTTGCAAGATATCGAATATTTTCTGGTTTCCTTTTTCACCATTTTACTTGGTTATCAACTTTTCATTTCAAAGCCCATTTCCATTATTTTAATCGATTATTTTCTAAATATAAAAATTTATGTAGTACTGATATTGTAATGGTATCTAAAATGTAGATCCGGCAATCTGAGTAGTTTGACGATCCAAAAAAAATTAACAGAAAAGAGTAGTTTTGTTCTCACCCCCAAAATTCTACTATTCACCCCATTTTTTATATTTTTGGAGACTTTGCTTTGGGTTCAAAATTTTACTATTCACCTCACTCACTTCTTAAAAAGAACAAAAATTTAAAGATTTCAACTTCCTTGTTCTCTTACTTTTTCTGTTGCATAATTGTGTTAAAAAAAAAAAAGATATTCGATTTTCATCTAGACTTCCCAAAATCTCATCTCTCACTCTTCCATTTTTCTAATTTAACACCAAAAAAACATATTTAGGTGTAACTTTCTCAAATTTCAGAAAACCTGTCTCTCTATTTCATCATTACTTCATCACCAAAAACGTCTCTCATTCTTCCTTGGTTAAAACAATCATTTTGAACCCTAATTGTAAACTCTTTTAAAACTCGAAAGAAAGATAAGGGGCAGTTTTTTTTTTTCAATCTGTAGAAAGAGAGAAAGGACAGAAAAGGTTTCTCAACCAACTTCCATGGTATGAAACTTTTCAAAAACAGTCTTATATATATGGTTATATTTACTTTATTTTTAAGACCTTAAAATGTTCGAATTTGAGGAAAATTTTTCTTTTTAAAAAAATTAAAATTCAAACAGCAAAAATCTACCACCCCCCTTGTAATCATGATATTGGTCCTCTTTTCAAATCAACAACCAAGTTCTTCTTATTTATGTACCTTTATTTTTTTATTTACTGATTATTGTTTATGTTTAGATATCCATTAAAATCAGTTCGCAGAAACAGATTCTAAAATGCCTCCTAAGTAGTTTGCCAGTGAGATTTTTAGGAACAAAGTTTTGAAGTTTCATTAGATGGGAGAAGGAGACACGCCTTGATCTAAATATGGTTTTCAAGTTTGAAATTAGGGTTATCAACTAGTGAACGTTGCCATTTGGAATAAGAGTAGGGATGAATTGAAGAAAGGAAGAGACAAAGAATTGTAAATATAGAGTCAGTTCCACATTTTCTTTGATCTCTGAAAACATTGAAAAGGGCCTTACATAACGTAAAAGAGATGAAAAACATCTTGGATCAAACTCAACCATCTTGTAGGTTTGGTTTTACATATAGGATGGATATATAGATGGAGATATCCACAAAAACTATTTACAAAAAAAGTTTGTTCACAGTTAATATATAACCATTTTGTTCACTTTAAGTAGAAGAAATCATCTAAAGAGCATCTTGAGCTCTTCAATCCTAGCACTTCGAACTTCTTCGTCGGTAAGGGCTCCTGCTATCATGCGTTGTTTCCTCGCCTGAACTTGTTGCAGGCGTTCCTCCACCGTATCCTGTACGCCCAACAAATTTACTCATTTTGTTAGTTCCATCAATGAAGCTTGAAAATTATAATATGCTAATACAAGAAATGAAAAAGAAAAACATTATAAAGTAAAAATCTGGTGATTCTGTATCAAATTTAGTTGTTCTATTGTAATACAATTTCTTTTAAAGAGAGATTTAACACATAAAAGAATATTTTAAAATTACACTTTCACATGATATTCATCTTAAATATGAACATCATTTGATCAACATAAAATCAAAGTGGAGGTAATACATCAACCATTACAAAAATAACTGAATGAGATTCAAATCAATTAGTAGCAATTCTTTTAAACCATGAGTGAAATTGCATAACTAACTTGTTGAAACAAACGCTCAAGTTTAAACTTTCTAAATCAAACTCAATAGGGAAAACAAGAATGTTACCTTGACAATGAATCTTCTGACAGAAACTACTCGTTTTTGGCCAATACGATGAATTCGCATTATTGCTTGCTCCTCAACTGCAGGGTTCCACCATGGATCCTAGTTATGGAAGAAACTAAATGTCAGAAAACAGTAAGAGAAAATAAACTGAAAGCCAGTTTGGACTCGGAAGAAAAAAAATTCTTATATTTTCAGAATGCTTACCATTAAAAAGACATTAGATGCAGCAGTTAAATTCAAACCTACACCTCCTGCCTTCAGTGACATTAACAACACCTGAAACAGGAAATCCACAAAAAAATAGATAGGCTTTTCTTAAGAATGCCATAGAAAATGTATCTTTATATGCAAAAGCCAATGAACATGTGGAGAGTTACTAGAAAAGCTAGTGATACAGATAGACTATTCTAAGGAACTTTTTGAGAAATCAAACTACCAAAACAATCAAACTTCAGAGGCAAGTAAAGGTTACTAGTTATTACCATTTTCTTGTTGGTTTCATTGAACTCCTTCAACACCTTCTCCCTATTTTTCTGTGACAATTTTCCATCAAACCTCAAGAACCCAATTCCTTTTCTACTCAAAGGGATCTCCAGGAGGTCAAAAAATGAAGTCCATTGGCTAAAAATGATGCTCTTTTCACCAGAACCTGATTTTTGTAGAGTCTCCAAGCAATCAAGGAGGTTTGCAACCTTGCAGGACTCCCTCCAGTTGTTATCAATATCAACCCGGAATGGATTATCAGATGGGCATGTAATGAGATCATTTTTCCTTAACTGCTGCCTACAAATTGGGCAGGGCCCCCCTGATGAGGTCGTCCAGCTAGAGAGGAGACACTCCCTGCACATTTTATGTGCACATGGTGTGAGCACTGGATCATCGGCAGACTCTAGGCAGATTGGGCACTCTGTATTGTCACCTCGGCGGATTCCCTCAACAACCTCTTCAACATATGCTCGAGTTGGAACTGTCTGTCTCCCGCCATCAGAATTCGAGTTGGTTTCAAGAAATTGCCTTGCAAGTTGGTTCAAGTCTGCATATTTTTGGGAATCTCCTCGGCTGCATAGTTTTAAACCAAAGATTATCAAGTAAAGTTTTCTGATAAAAAAATATCAAGAAAAGGTTGAGTTATGACGAGATATCCCAAAAATTATTAGTTTCAAGTTTCAATCACCTCAAGACTAGAAATGGATGATTGCAACATTGCCTTAATCGTAGTAGCAGCTCGAGAATAGATGCGTAATTGTGGAGAACTTTGCCTTGGGCTACAAATTGATCAAACTGGATCTGTTTGTTTTTATTCAACATAAAACCCAAGGTAAGTACTCATTCAGAACAAGTTTTAGCAAATTAAACTGGTAAAATGAAAATATAAAAACAATGAAGAAATCTAGATAAACTAAGTAGCTTTAAAACGAATCTTTGATTTCAAGTTACCTTGGATCTCTTGAAGAGGGCACCATAGAAATCACGTTCAGCATCTGACTGTTCACACTCGATGGTTTGGATGTCAGCCGGTGGAAGAACAAGTATTGGACTGAGAGTTCATAACATCAAATGTCATTCTTTAGTTGCAAAAGTTAAGCCTAAGAAAAACAATAGAAGAAACCGAAAATATAAGAAAAAAACACACCTTCCTTTTTTATCTTTTGTATCCTTTGTTCTCCTCAACATCAAGGCCCTTAGAATAGCCTTAACCAGTCTCAGCCCTCTTTCATCACCATTCTCGTAAGGCCTTTGAATCAATTTCTGCCACCTAAATAGAAGATACAATTTACAGCAAAAATAATATTTTTTAAAATTCTTGTTTGATCTTCTTCTATCTATATGTGCTTTCGTAAATAATGGTTACTCCAGTAAGACTGCTCTTAAGCACATACCATGCCCAGTTACACCATGGCTCAACATGTAAGAAGCACAGAAGACTGTAGAGATCTTCCAAACTATTCTGCAACCATAAAACAATCTTAGTAAAATCGTAAAATTTGAGACCAGATGCCAAATAAATAGTAAATTATACCATGAACCAAATATCAACTGATGATGTTATGACCAAGGTACTCTTAAGGTTTCTAGTACCCTGACATTTGTGCTAATGATGATATTGAAAAGAGAAAGATAAAGCAATACTAACCTGAAGAGGGGTGCCCGTAAGACACCACCGGCAATGAGAAGATAGTGCAAATGCTGCCTGAGCCCCTTGGGTCCTTGAGGATTTGATGGTATGTGCTTCATCTAGTACCACCCTAAACCAGTCTACTTTGTGAAAAATGCTTTCTTCCAGACCCTGGATAAAATACACCAAAATATATTAGAAACAGAAACATGCAAAGACAAGTGATACCAATAGTAACTTTAAAACTTATTTTCTTAGTTCTTACAGATTTATAAGCTGCAGCTAAGACTCCATATGTTGTTAAAACCACATCATGCTCCGCTAATGCATATGGTGTAGTGGTTCTGTCCACACCATACTGCACGTATACTTGAAGGGTTCCTGGCTCAGAATGGGTTTCAAGTTCATCCTGTTATTTTGAAATGAATTAATTGTAAGTTAAGAGTTCATGTAAATAATAAAAAGTGAAAGAAAAATAACAACATTGTTAGAATCTCTTAATGTAGATAATCATGAATTATTGTAGACTACGCAGGCCCCAATAGGTTTTGTTCTGTAACTTCAGTTCGAGAAAAATTAAGATTGACAAAGAAAGTAACAAAAAATTAAGCTTTCTACCTATGTTTCTTTCTCCTTTAAATATAAATGAAGGGAAAAATTACCTTCCACTGGCCTAGCAAAGCCATTGGACAGACAATAAGAGTGCCACCCTTAACTCTTGATGAGTATGTTGCTTGTGAGTTTCTATACTTTCTCTTTACTTGTTCAGGATCATACTTGATGATTTCTTGATTGTCAGGGATTCCCCTGCCTGGCCTTGCAAGTATTAGAGCAATTGTCATGACAGTCTTCCCAAGACCCATTGCATCTGCCAAAATCTACACAAATAAAATACTCATTAGTCAAAGAACTGTTATTAGTACATTTCCAAGCTACACCAATAATTTTGCAAAAGTTAAAAAACAAATACTGGATAGTATTTTTTTTTAATACAAATAAAACCATAAGGGGTTAAAAAGGAAACTTACTCCTCCTCTGGTCATTTGTGTTGAACTGGGAAACTCGGCAGTAGCTTCCCCAGAGAAAATATTTATATAGACTTCAGAAGTTCTCCTGCTCAAAAGAAACCTCAATTAAAATACATGCTTTAAGTGGTATTTCAAGTCTACAAGAAAGCGAAAGCAAGTAAAATTCTTTTAAAAACACACTTATCAGTTATATGGTACACCTCCCAGCATGGATGAAGATTCTGTGCTGCTCTCTCAACATCCATTCCTTCCTCTGTTTTCGACATCCAGTGAAGAGCTTGTTTTTGGTATGGATGCAGAACACATGTAAGTGTACTAGGGGGATCCATCTCCTGCACAATTTTGGAAACAAAAATTATGATTCAAGTGCTTTGTAAGGGAAATGAAGAAAATGTAGCCCTATAAATGATTAACTGTCTAAATTTTGAACGGAATAGGAACATTGTTCGTCCATTTTACCTCCAAGTTGTACACCTCTGCAGCACCAACAAGCTTATTCAAAGTTGATTCTGAAATGGTTTGTTCATCCTTGTTTGGTTCAGAAAATTGTTGGCTCCCCTTTGTTCGTTTCGCAACTGACACCAGTGGTAAAAGCACATCTGAATCACCCTGGTTTAAGAAAAAAAAAATATAATGTCATCAAAACCTCATATTCAATGAATGAAAGCATTCAAAACTATACAGCTTGCTTATCTTTTGAGAATGTATAGGACTCAGGACAGAGAACATCAAAGAAAAAAGAAAAGGGAAGGGAACCAAGATTACAAACTTTTGATTCTTCCCTATCTAAAAACGCAGTCAAAATAAATATGCATGAAACATTCTGCTGCAAGAGCCCACTCATAAAGAAGGCATTTGACGACAATGACCAAATTCACAAAAGAGTTCTCCTTGTCACCAAATGTTCTTAAATTTATTCTTCCAAATCATCCACCATATGTCATGAGGGAGGAATTTCCAAATTAAGCAAAAATCACAAAATGCTTAACTAAGCAACTCATGTAGAAAAAAACACATCTGGGAGAAAATACAATAATAATGAAGGTCTTTATAATTTGTCAAGTTGTTTAAGGGACATGGACATAAAGTTCAAATAAGCTGCATTGTAGTAGAACTCAAATAATTACAGTTACAGAATGGTATTTCTAATTTCTGATGCAAATGGGATATACTGGAAAGTATACAGAACAATATATGGGCAAAACTTACATGTAGATTTAGTTTGCGCTTATGAGAATTGAGTTCCTCTGGAGTGAATTCAGCCTGTTCAAAGCAAAGCAAAGCAAAGAACTAATATCAGTTTATGCACTTAGCAAAAGCAGTAAAGTTATCTTGCTTGAACACTTAAACTGGTTTACTAAACACCACGAGAAGTGGGGTAAATAGAGGAGACCTGCTTAAATGGCTTCATTTTCAGCAACTTGAGTAGTGTGGGGAGAGGATGAACAATAGACTCCAAGTACGATGGAGGAGTTAAACTCCATGAAGAGTTGTCGCCCTCCGTGAAAACTGAATAATGAATATAGAAGCTAAAGAAACAAAAGAAAACAACAAGACAAACTTTTCATCAAAATTAGTTGTTTCAAAATATCAAAATCACATAATAGATTGAAATCAGGTACAAACAGCATAAAATCAAAAAGGAAAAAAAGAAAAATCAAAACATGGAATGAACTATATATGCTTCAGAATGGACTAATGGAGTATGGGTATTTCATTGCCTTATGTACAATGGATCTCAAGAAACAAAAGAAAACACCAAAAACATCTTTCAACAAAATTACATGTTTTAACAGATCAAAATCACATGAAAGGAATGAAATCAGGCACAAACAGCAAACCATTACAACAAAAAGAAAAAGAAAAAAAGGACTTAAAACATCAGTTAAACTTCAGAATGGACTCATGGAGTAAGGGTATTTTATTACCTAATATACAAATGGATCTCTTGCATCAGGCGAAGCTCCGTTGAGGCAGTCACACATCGACCATAAAATTTGACCCTTGAAGAATTGACAAGGGGAATGATGCATTTAGTCCACTCAATGGGCAGCCTTCCAATCTGAAAGAAATTAAACATAAACAACATTAAAACTGAATGAAATCTACCTATTTGCTTAAAATGCTGACAGAAAAATTAGGGCATTCAGTACAAACCTCCCCTGATCGTTTGGTCGAAAAGCGAACAATTTTTGTTTTAGGGTTAGAAGGGAACTCGAAGTAGACAATCTCATTGAAATCAAGCTTCTTCCGTTTACACGTTGAAAGCCCCACCACTGTACTTCTCCCCACCAACAACCACTCTGGTTCTTCTGGAAAATCCCCATCATCTATCTGCTCTTCTTTCTTTGGCTTCACATTTATAGGTTTGCTTGGACGATCATAAGGCTTGCTTGGACGATTGTAAGGCGAAGAATGAGTATTCGTCTTTGTCGAATCAATAGAAACTATAGAATAATCATCAGAAAGCATATATTTGGGCTCATTTATAGGTACCAACGCCTGACATCGATTTATCTCCAAATCCTCCACTTCTTCCTTTACCAAAACCTTCTTCTTATCAAAATCCAAATTAGAAGATCCTTCCTCCTTTTTTACTAGAACCAACGGCTGAGATTGATTTAACTCAAACTCCATTGGTTCTTCCTTTACTAAAACCACCTTCTTATCAAAACTCATACTGGATTCTTCTTCCTTTACTTGAACCTTCGGCTTATTCAAATCATCCTCCGCTGAAACTTCAGAAATCTCTTGTTTGATCTCTGTAGAAACCCTAGCTCCAGTACTTGTGACTGTTTTTTTAACAATCACTGAAGGAGTCATGGATTTTTGTGCATCGAGAAGTACATTAATGGCTTCAGATGTGTTGTTTCCTGCAAGCCAAAGTGCTCTGAGAATGTCAGTTTCCGGCAAATCCTTGCCAAGAACTGATCGGATCTCTTTGATTTTTTCTTCTTCTTCTCCGGAGATCTTCTTCGTCTCCATGAATAAGACAATCAAAAAACAACAAACAGTACTACTATAATAGAAAAACTATATAGAGCTTCAAACAGAGTTCTGGTTTAGATGAAGAAATGTAGAGAGAGAGAGAGAGAGAGAGAGAGAGAGAGAGAGAGAGAGAGAGAGAGAGAGAGTGGGTTAATGAAAGAGAATTTACAGGCTTGGGAGGTCATTTATAAGAAGAAATTTTTGGCGCGAATGATGAACGTAATTTTCTTCATAATTTGGCGGGAAAGATAAAAATGGTAATTTTTAGGGTAAGAAATTATGAGTTACTGTGTTTTAGATAACAAAAGAGAGAGAGAAAATAGTAATTCGTAATTAGGGATAATTTTGGCGCGAAAGAAATGAACCGGTTATTGATTTTACTTGTTTTGTTTTGTTTTTCCCACGCTTTTTCTGTTTTTTTTAATTGTTTGGCGGTAAAAAGTAAAAAAACAAACTGTTTTTTTTACTGTGAATGGTTTAGTAAAAATTATCTCCTACGTTACACGTGGCATTTCATCGTCTCTGTACATGATTTTGGCGCCAAAAAAAAAACTGATTGTAGGTATTCTTTTGCTTTCCACGGTGTTTTATTTGTTTATTTGAAAATTTGGCGGTAAAATCTAAAAACAGCTGGTTTTAACTGTGAATGGTTGGTAATTAATTTTGTTAGTTTTATTGGACAGTCTCTGGATTGTGGACATAGTGGCTTAGACCTTCGGTATTCTTCATCTCCTACCATAAACGTGGCCTTCATCATCTCTGTACATAAAGATAGAACCAGTTTACAAGGTCGAATAATTAGAACCGAATTGATAGAACCAAATGTTTAACTGTGGAACTGTATAATACATATGTGAGAAATTATTTCTACCAATTCAAAGTGGCCTGTTTGGTACGTTTGTGAATAAAGTTAAAATATGGGTCGAGTTTTTCATGTGATTAAACTGGAACAGAATTGATCCGACCGTATACAAGGTCGAATAATTAGAACCAAATGTTTAACTTTGTATGGTATTATGTCAGTGAGAAAATATTCACCAAAGATTTCCAAATAAGTTGAAAATAATAGACCTGGCAACAGGCTAGAGTTGGTGGTAGCCCATTCATTAAACTGGATTTATGCGACTGAAGTCTGGGCTTGGATCGATCAACGAAAACAATTCAAATTAAAGAATATACATGTTTCGATGATCTATTCATCGCGAATGCAAGGCTCAATATGAACAGTTCCTGGTATTATTATAGCAAATGGAGTAGTAGTTTCAAACAGTGAGATGACATTGTTGTTAAATGCCTTCATATATGAAGGGCATTAAGCAAGTAATGATATGTGATAAATTTCAGCATCAGATTTATAGTTAAAGATGGTTCGCAACGTTTTACTCGACCTCATTGTAGAAACTTTGCAAACAACAATGCAAAATAGTTCCCATGTTTTGCTTCGACGTGCCCCCCATTTTGAGATTAGAATGTATCTTCTGTAAAGATGGCAGCTTGAATCACTTATAAGGTGAAACGCTCTTCTTTTGAAGAGAAATTGAAGTAAAGCCTTCTTTCAAATACAACTAGAGCTACTTGGGAATCAGAACTCAGTTTTTCTGAAGAGAATTTCATATGATCTGTGACTTTTGTACCTACTATCTCCCTGAGCCTCAGCTCCTGTTACTTCAAAAAAACTACAGCTATAAGATCTTCACAAGTTCTTAATGCCATACCTCTCTGCTCTATGGTAGACATCCCTATGTACTTCAAATCCAATTAGTTCGAGTCTTCGAGAAATCTCCATCATATTCTATGATAAATAACTCATTTCGCCTTATCCAAATTCGGGTACGAAATTTGCTAGCCTTAGTTGCCCATCCAATTCAGCTAAAACTTCACAAATCTCACTTGACAATGGGTGAGATTTATCAGAAGCTACAAACTCTTCAACTTTCCCATCCATTTCAATCCAACTTGAACCAGGACACTTCTTTTGAACCCTTCGTTCCTTCATCATCGCCCTAATTTTTGCAACCTGACTCCATTGATTTTCTTCCGCATATATATTAATTAAAAGAGCATAATACCCACTGTTATCTGGTTCCAAAATCATCAACTTCTCCACTGCTACTCGAGCAATTTCTATGTTTCCACGAAGTTTACACCCACCAAGAATTGCACCCCAGATAACAGAATTTGGTTCAATTTTCATGCTTCTTACTAATTCTAATGCGTCTTCAAGCAGTCCAGCTTTGCCTAAAAGATCAACCATACATCCGTAATGCTCAATCCCAGGAGAAATTGAGTAATCTCGGGTCATGCTAAGAAAAATTTTACGAGCTTCTTCGATTAAACCTGAATGAGTGCATGCACTAAGAACACTAATAAAAGTAACCCCATTTGGTTTAATTTTCTCACTTTCCATCCTCCTAAACATTTCCAATGCTGCTTCTCCATATCCATGAACTGCAAGTCCTTCAATAATTGAATTCCAACAAAAGAGATTCTTTTCTTGTAACTTGAAAAATATCACCAGGGATCTCTCTAAATTCCCACACTTCGAATACATATCGATCAACGCCGAACCAATATAAACATCAAGATTGAATCCGTTACGCATTACGTATAAATGTATTTCTCTTCCTAATTCAAGAGCTCCCATATGTGCACAAGCTGAAATAACTGTAGCCATTGTCACTTCATCTGGACTAAAACCTTCATTTTTCATCTCTTCAAATACTTCGATTGCTTCCCTAAACTGTTTGTTCTGTGAATAACAAGATATCATGGTAGTCCATGAAATCAAGTCCCTTGTCGGCATCTGATCGAACAATTTCGCGGCGGATTCTACTTTCCCTAACTTTGCATAACCAGACATTAATGTATTCCAAGACGCTATGTTTCTTTCTGGCATTTCGTCAAACAATTTCCTTGCAGACATCAAATCTCCATTTCGAACATAAACAGAAACCATCGTTGTCCATACAAAAACATCTCTCTCAGGCATTTCATCAAACACCTTTTGAGATTCCAAAATTTTATTCCAATTCGAATAAAAATCAATCAACCCAGTCTGTACAAATACATGAGATGAAAACCCATTTTTCCAAATTTGACTATGAACCAATTCGCCAAATTTAACAGCTAATATTAGAGTACACGCTTTGATTAAAGAAGAGAATGTAAAACTAGTTGGAGAAACTTGAGCTTTCAACATTTGTATGTATAATTCTAGGGCTAAAATCGGTGAAGAACACTGTGAATAGGTTCTGATCAATGCATTGTATACAAAAACATTCGGATCATCCATTTGATCAAAAGCTAGAGTAGCGTAATCTACTCGACGAAATGTCGAACAGGTGCTGATGAACTGGTTTACTAAGAAACAATCGTGGTGAGTACTGGTTTTGATCATGGAGGAGTAAATGGATTCCAAATCTTTCAAATTTGAACATTTTTTAAGGTGAGAAACAATCTGGTGGTGGATTTGAGTGGTGAACTGGTTGGATTTTGATGTTGAGGTGGAAAAGTAATGAATGAAACTGGTCGTGATTTTGGTTCTGTTATAGAAGTTAATCATCATCGTCTCGAGATAGAATAGTAAAGTTTTAGAGAGAGAGAGAAATGGAGGGTCGGCCGGGCGAGCCAACCCTATTGAATTCCACAAATTTTGTCGGCCATATGTCTTGATAGCCATACAGCACTCACCAGACGAGGGTGAGCGTGGCATATTTAGCCAACCGACCCTTTTAGTCTTCTTCATTCGTATCAACTCTCTATTTATATGCGCTTCTCCCTCAGTCCCTTTTTCCTCCTTTCCGATGTGGTGCTATTTTCTTACCCACCAACAATATTCTAGTTTGGAATTTTTATAAAGTCATACCACTCAAAATAAATTTTTTTTTCAAGTGAACCTGTGTTTTTTTGGTGAGCTTGTTCTTTTTGTATATGCCAACCAGTACAGGTAGTTGTGTCTGTTGTACTTCACAGCTTAAGCCCCTCTGCTCCTCAAAAGAACAGCATATAAATGTGCTTCTCACACTTGTACTTTTGCACTTTTTTTTCTTTTTTCTTTTTTTTTCTAATTTAAAAAAGAAGTGAGCCTGCTTTTACGAGATCAAAAACTTAATGCTGGGAATGAAACTCCAGTCTAACTATCAATAAGAACAAATATTAACAGTTAAGCTAATAATTGGCACATATGATCTCAGTTATGCGTCCCATTGTTGTTTTTGGAATAGAGCATCAAAAAACTCGATGTTCGATAAATGTGGTCTACTGACTCTACTCTCCGTAAGACTTTGCATAATTATGTTATATACATTGCGGTGACCCTTTATATAGTTCAACTTTCACAAGCAAGTAGTTGTTAACATGGTCTAAAAGTATGAGATTTCATAGACTCAATTCCTAGGGATAGTAAGAAAAAAAAAATCGTGTTTGAATAATTCCTACAGCACTCAAGGAGAGTGTTAAATGATTGTGGTCCACCTTGTGTTGACCTGCATAATTAAAAGATATACATTGTGGTTCCTTCTCTAACACCTTGAGATTTTCAGTACAAGTAGTTGTTTTATGTAGTATTAGAAGAGGTGATCTGAAGAGGTCATGGGTGTTAATAACGACTTGCTTTAAGGGCTCGAACGTTTAGAGAGACGTCAGAATGGAAACAAATTCTAATTCTCCTCATTTTAGCTAAAAAAAAAAAAAGAAACAGTGAAAAGGATGGTTATAACGAAAATTTGGATCAACTTTAAATGATTTCAAAGAATGCCAATTTGTCCAATACGGGCATAATGGGCAATCCTGGAATTGGCCGAGAAGGAAGAAGCTGTGCAGTATGATCGAAAATGGGTAGGCCACAAAGACCTCAGCATTGATAGATAGATGAGAAATTAAACTACTAGCCAGCAGATAGAAGATCAGTGAGAAGCTTCAATTAAGATGTGCAATAATGTAATGTTTGATTTGTTTTTTTGACTACCCAAATTGACGAAATAACTGCACATGTTTCTCTCTACCTGTCTCTTGGTTGTTATAATAAGTTTGAGCCCTTGCAGAGAATTGAATTCGAATACTAGTTCAATATCGGGGTTTGATATTTCTGCCACAGTTTTAAAAATACGACCAGACAAATTTTTATCTAATAGTAGTTTGTTTGGTAGATTTTAAAACCGACTGATCATTCTTTGAAATTTGTAGGATTTTATTTGGAAATCTTACAAGATAATTTTTAAAATTTACCCATTTTCGAAAATTTAAAACTGTTTGCCTCCAAAAATCCTGAGTGACACTCTTTTCTTTCTATTTCTTTGTGAAATACCATCAAGCCATTATGTAAAATCTTGTCATGGGAAACTCCAAAGTTGGGTATTTGAGTCAAGGATTTGGTTGTTTAAGGATTGCCAAGTACTATGGCCAACCCAATGTTTGGGGTTTGGCCGACATTGGTAATAATACCGGTGCGGCATAACTTTCTGTTGGCTTCTCCCAATGGTAAAGAAATTAGCGGCAGAGTCAGATACCCATAGTCCTTATCCTTGAAACTTGGGTAGAATTAAAAGTTGAAGTCATTTTGCGGCAAGAAGATTAAATAACAAGGCTTTTGTTTTGGGAGGTTAGTATAGAAGGATTTGAAGAACAAATGATGACAGAAAACACAAATCACCTGAGAGACGAACTGGACTACCATCAATACATGAGGTCCACGAGGAGCTGGAAACTGGAAAGAGGAAACCGTGATTCCAAAATATGGGCTTTTAATTCCCATGTATTGGTAGGTAGCTCTCTTGAGGCACGCAGCTCAATAATACCGCATTGCACAGGTAAGTTTTTTTCCCTATGAAGTTCTGCAGCACAACCTACTTCTTCTTGGAAAGGAGAGAAAAAACAAAACTTCGTAAAAGATTTAACCTGATAGAGGGTATCAGATTAAAGTTATTTCTAGTTTACATACGAGTATTGGAATAGAACAACTGCAGATTATCTATATATGCCTTCTTCATGATCAGGACGTGGCAAACCCTTTAGCACATCTCTGAGAGCGTAGTAATGGTTATCACACTTATGATCTGAGATTAAGTTGCTGGATAGCACAATATTTTGGAAATGTTCACCAGGATGTCTCTTCCAGAGCGTGTAAGTTTCCCTTCCTTTGCTACTACTGCTGCTATGCTTACTAGCATCCACGTCCCTCTTTAGAAAGTAAAGTTCCCCGGGTACAAACAGCTCCTCAGGCATTGTAACTGAATCCTGCTTTATGGCAGCAGTATTGTCTCGCAGTGAAGAGACTTTGGCTCCATTTGGCGGTATTTCTTTTCTGATGGAACCATCTGTTATAAAAACCAAAACGGTAGTTGATGATGACAATCATAAAGGTTCGCAAAAAAAGCAATGAAAGAGAAAATTCAAACAAGAAGCAGAGAGACTGGGAGAGTTAAAAACTTTGCCACAAAAATGGGATCTTAAGTTGGAATTATATAACTAATACGTCACAAGTGGATTATGATGAAGTGTGAAGATTAATGTAAGACCCACCAATCCACTTGATGTCGTCTGATTGTGGTGATTAAACTCAAAGGCTTGCATAGCCGCATCTGTAATTTGATAAATATAGAAGCATACATCTATATACACGAGGTGGCACAAACACGGTATGCATGTTGAGTAAGTATGAAACAGGCGTAATTAAATATTTGGATAGCAATATTCAAGAGTCAAAGATAACATTAACTGATTTCCTGGACTAAATATTTGGTAGCTAAAAAGAGATGACTTACCTGACGAATTTGTCTTGCTACTGAAATTGGCATAATCAGCGAATTTTCGAGCTACATCTTGTACAGATGAAACAACTTGCTTTGCATTTGTAACCATGTCTACGATACTCTTCCAGTCTTCCTTCTCTAAAATTGTCATCCTGGAACACAAAATTGATCTAGTTTCGTGAGAACTTTTTGCTACTGCAAATGCATTATTGAACACATGGTGGAAAAAGCTTATGTATTGTTGACATGAGCAAAAGTCCACATACGTACAGATTAAAGTATTCCTTAACAACTCCGGCTACAACAAGGTGAAAAGTTTGAAATGCTTGATATCCAAGCTTCTCCAAACAAGTCAATCAGAAATACTTCAAATTGGCCTTGAAAGGGCTACACCCAAAGGAGTAGTTTCTTTCCTTCTCTTTTCCTTTTTTCTTTTCTTTTTGTTTTTTAGAAACTCCATGTATTAGGATTTAGGGTTGTATTATCATGTTCTTGTTTCTTGTACTCTATATACCTTATGATAATTATTGTTATTTGGACAAACCTCTGCGGAATGAACTTGTCCCTAACCTTTGAACAAAGCAGTTTCTCCTCCATTCGACTGCTTGAATATTTTGATAATCTGGATTTTTGATTTCTTAATTTTTCAAACTCAAAAAATTGTTCCAACTTAAGATGAAGAAGAAACCCAGATAGGGAAGCTGTATAATTGAAAAATCATTCAAAGCCCATTCGAGATTCTCTTGATTTCAAATGGGTTTCTGCAACTGTTCTTGGTATTTGAGCTCCGCCACTCACCTGCTGCTACTGTAACTCTCTTTCCACCTTAGACACCCTTTTCTCACCATTCAACCAAATTTCCATTTCATGTCAATTGAGATTTTGATTATCAGATAGAACCAAACATCAAAAGTTGGTTGACGTAGAACCAGTTTCCTGGAAAATGACTGGACATCGATTGGGCAACTACCACCAGTTCCATTTACCTAGAACCAAACAACCCTAAGTCAATCATCTGGACATTTTCTACTCGAGATAATGTAACTGTGTAAGTCAAACCCTGAAATAGTACCCCAAAAAGCTTCAGCCGAAACTACCAAGAATTTAATGCTATTGGTCCAAATGAACAGTTCCTTAAACAACTATATCATCCAACATATTAAACATCTAGCATATGGATAAATAACGGGCAACATGAGAAATTGGATATATTCAATACATAGATCAAGTTTATTAACAAACTCCTTTGTTTATGAGTCTCCAAAAGTAGGTGGCAAAGCCTAGAAGAAGTCTCCACTTTCTTTGATCCCATTCCAAGAGACCAAGATATTAGCCTATTTTACAGTTAAACTTGTAAAGAGGATTGTGGACCGTGGATGTTGCTTTTCATGTACATATTATATTATTATGTGGACTTAACTTCAACCTTAGAATGAAGCAATTACCACCTAAAACTAAAGTTGCATGTCTCCTGGGTGTTCCATAATAACTGTGTTTTATGATATGTTTATTGAAAAATCTACTAATAGTTTTAGACAAGGTAATCTTTTACTTACCAATCAGTTTGAAGAATTTCGTTCCTCAACCTTTGTAGCGAAGCTACACTTAACCTGGGAATTATATCATCCTGCAAGAAGAGAAACAATGATAACCAAAACAAAAATGGGTGTCCATTAAGAAAACACATAGAACGCCTACGAAGTTCAGCTTATTTTGGAAGATTTTCCTTTATGCCAACAACGTATGTACTTGGATTCATGAAAGGTAAAAGCCCACCTGCAGAACAAGAGTTGAAACATAGCTAGAGCAGCTTTCAGCAAGTTCTTTAGAGAGACAAGGAGGAGTTCCAACCCCAATAGCAGAAACAATGTCAGGACTAAACCCTAGTTCTTCTTGTGACTTTTTCCTAAGCATAATTGCGAGCAATGAAGCTGCAGCACCTCCGAGAGAATGCCCCACTAGCCTCAACCTAAATCCCTGTATATCAATTAGGCTCCACACAACACAACGAAATAGTAATCACAGTATAATCTTAAGAAGAGAGGAAAGTAAAGTTAAGGCAGAACAATAATATTCAAGAGAACACCCACCTCATGTTTTTCCAAGCACTTCCTTATGGTTCCCATCTCATGGCGAAGAAACCAGCGAGCAGCTTCAGCTGTACCAAAGTGGCTCGAGTAACCTTCAAATGTGACTTCTTTTTCACTAGAAGAAACAATGTCAGTGATGAGGTCATATACAGTATGAGTTCCACGGATTCCAAGAATGACAAGCTTGTTGCGGATATCAGTCCCTATATAATATCCAGGCCTCATAACGCTGGAACTCTTTACAAATTTTAAAACATTACGTTCTCGAAGCATGCTGTTCCGTGCAAGACCTGCAGCATTGTCTCTATAAGCCCCTTTCGCCAATTCAGTGTGATAGATGAGATCTTGAACCTAAATTAACAAAACATCAGTTAAAAGGAGCTGTCGACATGGCTACTTCGTAGAAAATCGATAATTTAAAATCTTAGTAGAATGAGAAAATCACTATATTTAAACTTCATTTAGCACGTAAAGAAATGTATTTCATCCTTTCTAGTTTAGGGTTCAAGCAAGTACTATAGAATTGGACAAGATCTGAATGCCCTTGACATCCTCAACTCGATCAGCAGATGCTTGGCGAAGGTATATGAGGTATAAACCCACTGTAACATCACTTAAGCTCCAGTCTTGGATCCCGATTTTACTCTTCTGAATGCTTGCAAGAATCTCTGCAAGAGAGCGACTGCTAGGTGGGGATTTTTGCCCATTGTCACTCCCTGGAAAAGGAATATATCAAGTCAGCTTCTGTGCAACCACGTATAAGGATTAGTGGTTTTCTGTATCCGTAGCAAGCCCACATAAAGATATTTTCTCGGAGAATGAATAGATGGACCAATTTAGAGAATCGCTATTTTCTCATCTTTTAAGATTCGACTGAACTAGAAAACAGTGTTGACGATTATTACATCATAGGACCACATTTGCACAAATGCCTTACCTCTTTACGGATACAAATTTCCCAGATTTTGGTTTTCTTTTTAGATTAGTTTCTGAAACATACATTATGAAAGAAAGTTCCTCCAGAAGATAGAATAGCAACTGACCTGTTGGCAGAGCCCACCTACACAACTGTAAAGCTGGTTCAAGAGCTTTCGTAAGCCAAGCGAGTTCTAACTTCCACCTGCTATCACTCAAATCATCGTCGTCGGAACTGTATTTGCTGAGGTTCGAACTGTGACTTATTTGTCCCTTCTGAGATGCATCCCTTCCCTCTTTTGAACCATTAGATTCTGTCTTATCCGCTTTCGACCATTGTGATCTACACCGAGTAAGAAGACTATATACGAACTGCCGATATGGCTCTTGTTTCTTTTGTAGGTTTATACTAGACTCTGCAAATCAACTCAAAAGATTAACCTATAAATATGGACCAAACAAACACTCAAAATAAGAAAATAATTCTTTTTTGTGGTCTTCGAACTAGAAAATTGAGCAAAATAAGAAAATCATTCTTTTTTCTTTCAAGGTGTGCAAAAACTTCAAATCTCATTCATGATATGGATAAGCATTCCAGAATCTGCGAACTACAAAATGACCAAATTTTTACTACTATTATCAACAGAAAATCTCAAATACTAAAATTGGCAGAGCTAAACAGGAACAAAAAAAAATCAAATTGTCACTAATAATAGATACACAGTAACAAAGCATGAACAAAATTTGAATTCTAAGACCAACATTAAGTAAGTTATGGCCAGACCAAAAAAGCTCAAAATCAAATTTGAGAATGAACTTTTAAAACCTTGGAACATGCTGATCTAAAAATTTGCTCAGAAATCAAAGTTCACCACAAAAACAACAATCTCAAACCCTAGACTCTGCAGAGCTGGAAAAAATGAATGAAGCTAATAATCCATTACTGATTAATAACTCAGTAAACCCTAGGAAAAAAAATTCTAAATTTGAGAACACACTTCTAATGTTTGGAACATGTTGAGCTAAAAATTTGTTCAAAAATCAAAACCCACCGCAAAAAATAACCACCTCAAACACTAGAATCTGCAGAGCTGAAAAATGATTGAAACCAATACTCCATTATTGATTATGAACTCCGTAAACCCTAGAAATTTAGAAGAAAAAAAAAACCAAATTTGAGAACAAACTTGTAAAATATTGGAACATGCTGAGTTAACATTTGCTCAAAAATCAAAACTCACTACCAAAAAACAACAATTTGAAACCCTAGAATCAGAAGAGCTGGAAAATTATTGAAATCAAAGCTCCATTACTAATTATGAACTATTGAAACCCTAGAAAGTTACAAACACCCAAAAAAAAAAAAAAAAAAACCTACCGAGGTGGTGCAAGAAACATTTCACGGATCGTTTCGCCATTTCTCTGCCTTCTACAGTGGATGAGAAAATGAATTTGTTCGTTCCCTATCAAGGGTTCGATGCGCTTATGTTATAAGTTAGTGAATGTCGGTTGCCTTGTTCTAGAATGAGCCGGCGAGCAGGGAGGAAGGTGACTGGTGATAACTTAAGCTGAATGGAGAACTACACGCAGAGGCCAGTGTCTGATGCATACCGAGTCCCTCTCTCCTTCACGGACATGGGGTTGGAATATTTTCTTCGGGTTGGATATTTCCACCCAAGTTACTACTGTACTTCTTACACTTCACTTACACTCACCTATTAGGCCCGTATGGACCATAGTTAGCATATTCGCGACTTACTCACGTATAAGTCCTAAATGATTTTGAAAGGTCCATGAGTTTTCTCATGTGTTTTTGTTTGTCGTATTTCGTGTCAAAAGGAAACTCAAGAATGTATTTGTAACTTGAGTTAGAGTCTGGAGAGTCTTGGGTCGAATCGGTTTGAAGAAATCTACAAAGGCTCCGAAGAACTCAACTCACCACCGGAAGACATCCTAGGATGGTAAGTGACTTAGAACACTAAGTACCATACGTGGTTAGATCGTTAGAGTGTTTCCCACACTTTTAAAATCGCTTTAAAAATATTTTTAAAAGTAAAAATCAGAATCTGGATGATTTGGTTTCGAAACCAACTATGCTGATGGTTGTTTTAAACAGGAAAAAGTCAGTTACGAAATCAACCTTAGCTTGATTTCGAAACCAAACTCTATCTGATATCAGATGAAGTTTGGTTTCGAATTCAAATTTGTTGGTTTTGAAACTAAGTATCAAAAAACATCACAGATCCATTTTGGTTTCGAAACCAAAAGGAGCTAGTTTCGAAACCACCTGTTGGTTTCAAAACCAATCTGCTTGGCTTTGAAACTATCGCCCAGATTCAAAATGTTTGTGCGATTGTCTGAGCTGTAAAGTAACTGAAAGGTCCATGAGTTTTCTCATGTGTGTTTTGTTTGTCGTATTTTGTGTCAAAAGGAAACTCAAGAATGTATTTGTAACTTGAGTTAGAGTTTAGAGAGTTGGGTCGAATCGGTTTGAAGAAATCTACAAAGGCTCCGAAGAACTCAACTCACTATCGGAAGACATCTTAGGATGGTAAAAGACTTAGAAAACAAAGTACCATATGTGGTTAGATCGTTAGAGTGTTTTCCACACTTTTAAAATTGCTTTGAAAAAGTTTTTAAAAGTAAAAATCAGAATCTGGATAATTTGGTTTTGAAACCAAGAAATTTAGTTTTGAAACCAACTATGTTGATGGTTGTTTTAAATAGGAAAAAGTCAGTTTCGAAATCAACCTTAACTTGATTTCGAAACCAAACTTGTTGGTTTCGAAACCAAATCTCATCTGTCGAAACTAAACAGTTTGGTTTCAAAACCAAATCTCATCTATCATCAGAAGAAGTTTGGTTTCGAATTCAAACTTGTTGGTTTTGAAACTAAGTATCAAAAAACCATCATAGATCCATTTTGGTTTCGAAACCAAAAGGGGTTAGTTTCGAAACCACCTGTTGGTTTCGAAACCACCACCTGTTGGTTTTGAAACTAATCTGCTTGGTTTCGAAACCAACGCCTAGATTCAATTTGTTTGTGCGATTTTCTGAGTTGTAAAGTAACTTATTAACTCATTATTGCTCATCTCCCTCTAAGCCTTGTTTTAGGGGAATAATTGGGTGTGGGAAACATTTCTAAGTAGGATGAGAAGCTAAATGGAATGATCTCTCATCTCCAATAATGGTATCTACAATTAGACCTAGACCTAATAGTTTAGTATAGGTTTAGGTTGGACATTTCATTATAAATAGAGGTTGAAACTTCAGTATTCACTTAACCAATCACCCTTAACCTAAACAAGTGCTTGGAGAGTTTAGCTCAAAATTTATAGATTCTAAGCTTGTTAAACTTGGTTCAAATCCTTCCCATTTTAAACCAAAAACTCTGTTTTTGTGTACCGGTGGAGTTCCGGTGGTTGAGCTTGGAGTGACAAGCTCGTGGTGAAATACTTGAGGAGTCAAGTATTGGTTCAAGGTGTGGGACTTGCGGAAGTCAAGTTGGAGACGCATCAATGTCTACTAAGAGGCAAATTCGTGGAGTTCGAATTTGTGAAAGAACTGTACACCGTGGCTATTAGAGCGTAGAGGGAGTCGTAATTCGTGTCCATCGAGTGGTAAATCAGTTTGAAACAGTGTTTTAAAAACTGGACTGGACCGGCCGGTTCAACCGGTGAACCGATGACCCAGTCAAATTTCCTGTTCGGTTCAACATTAACCTAGTAATTTTCTCAAAAACCGTCTTTTTTAATGTGAACCGGTCGACCCGGCCGGATGAACCAGTGAACCAGGTGACCCAGTTGATTTTTAAACCGGTTTTTTTTAAGTTAAAGTATTATAATTTTTTATATTTAGCAAAAATGAGCTTGCTGGGTTTTGAAACCAGGACCCTCAAATGACAAACCTCTTAACATTTCAGCTACCATTAGATTGTTGTCATTATGACTATATAATTGATATACAACTAATTGTTATTTAAGAGTTTTAGCATTTTCTAAAACTTAAACTATTGAGTTTCGAACACAAGACCCATAAGTTACTTCAAAAAGACAGTTTACCAACTGAAAGGTCCATGTTTTATGTTTGTCGAGTTTCATGTCAAAAATTAACTCA
>MVGT01001066.1:175494-185909 GCA_002174775.1 Macleaya cordata | reverse complement strand
AAGAATCGAATAAGTCAATACTCTTGATTAGAGATTTTAGTTTCCATCTTTATCACCAATATTATTTTTATTTGGTGATTGTGTAATCCTTAACCTTAGTCACATTGACATACGGTTATTCCAACTAATAACCGTAAGGATTTTAGACTTTCACCAACTGTGTTGCGTAAGACAATATGTTTTTATTGTTGTTATTGTATTAATAGTTTAAACTTAACCCACTGGTCAACCCACTGGTTGAACCAGATTGACCCAACCCACTAGCTTCTCCAGTTCGATTACCAGTCCGGTTTTTAAAACATTGGTTTGAAAGTTTTCATTAACTTTTAATGGATTCATTTCTGGACTAGGTCCCAGGATTTTTTCTAGTTTGGGTTTCCTGGTAAATAAAATCTCTTGTGCATGTTTTCACATTTGTTACGATACTGAAATATTCGATTCTTATTCTTAATTCCGCACGATAAGAATCGAATAAGTCAATACTCTTGATTAGAGATTTTAGTTTTGTTCTTTATCACTAGTTTAATTTTTATTTGGTGATTGTGTAATCCTTAACCATAGTCACATTGACATACGGTTAATCCAACTAAACCGTAGGGCATTTAGACTTTCAATTGGTATCAGAGGAAGGTTCACTTGTTGGGTTAAACAACCTAAGTGTAATCCTTACTGTGATTAAATGGATTCACAAAGAGAGCGTAGTGCTGTAAACAAACCACCATTGTTCAATGGTAGTAACTATCCCTATTGGAAAGCTAGAATGAAGGCTTTCTTAAGTCCCTAGACCAAAGAGTTTGGAGAACTGTAAAAGTGGCTAGGTCTCCTCCTACCATGATGACTGGTACCGGAGACAATTCTAGAGAAGTTCCTAAACCGGAAGACTAATGGACTACCGATAAGACTGAGGCCACTACAAGAAATAGCAAAGCTCTCAATGCCATCTATGCTGCTATAATTGCTGATGAATTTCGTCGCATATCTGACTGTGAAGTAGCAAAGGAGGCATGGGATATTTTAATGGTAACCCATGAAGGTACTAGGACTGTTAGAATAGCAAAGTTTCAAATGTTAACTACTCAATTTGAAACCATTAGAATGGATGACAATGAAACCTTTCATGAATTTTATGCCAAATTAAATGACATTCTCAATAACTCTTTTGCTTTGGTTGAAGTCATTTCTAACTCCAAAATAATTCGTAAGGTTTTGAGATCTCTTCTCGAGAGATTTCAAACTAAAGTTATGGCTATTGAGGAGAGTAAAGATATTGATGCTATTCTCCCTGAAGAACTTGCAGGGAATTTAAGGACATTTGAGGTTGGTTTCAAATCCTCAAGGAAATCAAAGAACATTGCTTTTACAGCCTCAAGAAGTTCCAAGGAAGAAGACTTCTTAAGTGATGAAGAAATGACTCTTCTCACAAGACAATTCAAGAGTTTCTTGAAGAACAAAAAGGAGAAGTTTAAAAAACTAAGATTTGGATCATCTTCCAAAATAAGGCCACATGACAAAGTCAAGAACTTTGATAAAAAATTTGAGATGAAGAACTCCACAGAAGTTCAATGCTTCAAATGTCATGGTTTTGGACACATGGCTAATGAATGTCCAAATAAAGCTCCGGCCAAAGTTAAGAAAGCAATGAAGGTCACACTTGACGATTCTGATTCATCCTCCAACACTAGTGAGTGCAGAAAAGGAGGAAATAAAGGCTATGACTACTACTCTCTCTCAAATATTTAGAAATACTGACACCTCGAGTGAACATAAGGAGAGTGATGAAGAAATAGACCCGGAGGAATTGTGTGTCAATCTTCTCAAAAAGAGCATGGACCTATCCAAGGAGAACAAAGTGTTGAATGAGAAATTGACATTCATGCAAATTGAACGGGATGAAACCACGATCAAGTTGCAAAAAAGTTCCAGCAAAACAAAGCAACTTGAATAGGAGATTTCAAGGCTACTTATCAAGATTAACCCTCTTGAGTTGGATCGTGAAAGAGCCTTAGATGAAATCAAGTCTCTTAATTCCACTCTTGCTGTAACCAAGAGAGACTTGGTCAAATTAAATGACTTGTTAGATAAATTTAATCATGGTTCTAACTTTATATTTAACTTGTTGAATGCAGCCAAAACCACAAATGATAAGAAGGGATTGGGTTATGATGCTACTACGAGTTCCAGCTCACCTCAAGGAACAAAGTTTGTGAAAGCCAAAGAGCAACATGTTCAAAAGATCCCTCCTAAGAGCACATCCACCCAATTAAGCAAAAATCTAGGTAAGGCAAAAGGTATTTATTTTGTTGAAATGTGTTCATATTGTGGTGTTTTAGGTCACTTGAAAAATACTTGCAAATTTTATATAGAAGATGCTTTCAATGAACAAAGAAAAGCAAACCTTCTCTATCAATATAAAGAATTGCAAGCAAAAGTAAGGAACCTTTCCGGTGAGATCTCAAAGCTCACAAAGAGTACACAAAGTAATGTACCCAAAGGTAAAACTCCTTACAAACCAAAGAAGGAACCGACTAAATCCAAAATAGTTGTTCCTAAGACCACTAAACCCACCCAAGACATTACAAAAGAAAAATCTATATGGGTTAAGAAGGGTGAGTTAAAGGCTAATGTTGCTTTAATTTCTTATAAAGCTTGTAACTCACTTGATTGGTTTCTTGATAGTGGTTGTAGCAGACACATGACTGGTGAAAAATCATGCTTTAGTCACTTCAAAAGTCAAGATGGAAGAGTTGCAACCTTTGGTGATGGTAGCACCGCCAATGTCAAAGGCAAAGGTACGATTAAGTTACCCGGTATCCTTGAAATCAAGGATGTACTCTATGTAGAAGGTATGAAAGCTAACCTTCTAAGTATTAGTCAAATTTGTGATACTAATCATTCAGTGAAATTTACTTCCAATCGTTGTGAAATTATGAATGTGAGGGAAAATGTGTAATGATTGGTAGGAGATCTAGTAGCAATTGTTATATGATTGATGCATCTCCTAACCTTACTTGCAATTTGTCTAAACTTGATGTTACTCACCTTTGGCACCAAAGACTAGGTCATGTCAACTTCAAAGGCCTAGCAAAGATTGCGAACAAGGAGTTAGTACGTGGGCTGCCCAAGGTAAGTAAAACTGTTGATGGATTATGTGGACCATGCCAAAAAGGTAAACAAACTAGAAGTCCACATAAATCATCAATTGATATTGCTACCACCAAACCATTGCAATTAATTCACATGGATCTTATAGGTCATATGAGAACTAAGAGTATTAGTAGAAAAAGATACATCTTAATCATGGTAGATGATTTTTGTAGATATACTTGGATTGCTTTTCTTAGAGAAAAATCTGATACTTATGATGAATTTTTTATTATATGCCAATGAATTCAAAATGAACAAGATTGCAAGATCAAACAGACAAGGAGTGACCGTGGTACAGAATTCAAGGACTCAAAAATTAAAGACTTTTGTAACAAAAATGTCATAAAACATGAGTTTTCAGCACCTATAACTCCTCAACAAAATGGGGTTGCTGAAAGAAAGAATCGTTGATTCGAGAGATGGCTAGAGTGCTTCTTCATAGCAAGGATCTAGCACAAAGATTTTGGGCTGATGCTATTTTTACTGCATGTTATTTGGTTAATCGAGTATATCTTCGTGTTTGGTAAGAAACTAAATTTGAGTTATCTTCGTGTCTTTGGGAGTTCATGCTACCTCCATAGGGATAGAGAAAATGCTAGAAAGTTTGACTCCAAAAGTGATGAAGGAATCTTCATTGGGTATGCTTTGGATAGTCGGGCCTTTTGTGTCTACAATAAAAGGGCCGAAACTATCATAGAATCTATTAATGTTGTTATTGATGATTCTAACACCTCTTCATCTTTAGATGAAGCTGAAGTTGATAATCTTGTTGAAGATAAAACATCAAAAACTGAACATGGTTCAGTTAATGATGATGTAGCATCTACTTCACAAGACCCAAAGGTTGAACAAGCTTCTCCACAAACCGAGACCATAGATAGTCAAGATAATCAACCTAGAAGTTCATCCCAAGAACATTCAACCACATGGGCTCAAAGATTACATAATCCCGATGAAATTATTGTAGGGATTGAAACCGGTGTTCAAACAAGGAGACAAGTTCAAAATATTGTAAATCATGTATGTTATGTTTCCATGTATGAACCTACTAATGTGGTTGATGCCTTACAGGATGAAAACTGGATACAAATAATGCAAGATGAGCTTAGCCAATTTATGAGATAAGAAGTGTGGACTCTTGTACCTCGTCCCAAGAATACCAATGTCATTGGTACCAAATGGATCTTCAAGAATAAATTTGATAAATTTGGCACTATTGTGAGAAACAAGGCTAGACTTGTAGCACAAAGGTATTCTCAAATTGAAGGTGTAGACTTTGATGAAACCTTTGCTCCAATTGCAAGACTAGAGTCTATAAGGTTACTATTGGCAGTTGCTTGCCATTTGAAATTCAAACTTTTTCAAATGGATGTCAAAACTGTTTTTCTAAATGGTATCCTACAAGAAAAAGTGTTTGTAGAGCAACGAAAAGGATTTAAAGATCCCATCAATCCTAAACATGTCTACCGGTTAAAGAAAGCCCTTTATGGTTTAAAATAAGCTCCAAGAGCATGGTATGACAGATTGACCACCTTTCTTCTTAGAAAAGGATTTTCAAGAGGAGAAGTTGATAAAACCATATTTATCAATGGGTTAGAAATGATGTTCTTGTTGCTCAAATCTATGTAGATGACATAGTATTTGGTTCTACCTCAGCCAAACAAGCTGAAACTTTCTCAAATCTTATGAGTAAAGAATTTGAAATGAGTATGGTTGGAGAACTAACCTTCTTTCTTGGATTGCAGGTTAAGCAACAAAAAGATGGGATATTTATATCTTAGTCAAAATATGCCAAAGATCTTGTAAAGAAGTTTGGCATGGGATCTGCAAAAGAAGCTCGCACACCAATGGGAACCACTACTCAGTTAACAAAGGACTTAGCTGGATAGGTGTAACGACCCAAAACAAATTTGTTGACTTTAGTGAGTCAAGTTGAGTCGAGTCCAACGCTTCAATCGTGGAACCTATTAGGTGTTTAAATAATTAAGTTTAGGATTAAATAATGAGTTTTTGTTCGGAGCATAATTTGAAGAATCGAACCGTACAAATGGATAGATCTCGAAAAGTTATTCAATTTCGACTACTCACGAGCGAAAATCGGACACTAATTGATCCCAAATCGAGGCCCGGAACACAGTTTGGATTGGTACCGAAGGTACCCGCGATTTTGACCTTGATTTTGACCAATTAAACTTTATCAAATTGTGTATATATACTATATATATGTATTGGTATGTATTGGGTGATGTATTAAAGAGTAATTTTATAAATCTTTCTATTTTATACACATAATTCGTTGTATGTGCATACACCTTAGTATAACCTATATAGTTATTTATTTTTTTTAATTTTAAAGTTTTTTTTAACCCCTTTTTTCCACCGCCTCGACACTTTTATGGAAGGAGAGAGAGATAAATCTATCTTATCCATTACGGCAGAGAGAGACGGGTCAGAGAGAGAGAGAGAAGGAGAGAGAGAAAGGGAAGGAGAGAAAGAGAAGGAGAGAGAGAGAAAGGGAAGAAGAGAGAGAGAGAAGGAGAAAGAGAGAGAGAGAAAGAGGAGAGAAAGAGAGAGAGAGAAGGAGATGATGATGTTAATGATGGTCCGATGGAGATCGTAGGGACCATTTAATTTGTGGATTGAGGTATAATTTGAAACCCTAACTTTTTTATTTTATTTTTAATTAGATATTTTATGTTGTTAATCTTAGTTTTCAATTTTAGGGTTGATTTCGTTAATAGTTTAAGATTTGATTAGGCCTTTCAGACCCTTAATTGATGAAATTGATAATTGGAAAGGTTGATTTTGACCCAAATTTATTGTTTTGGGTTAGATTGTAGATTTGGAGGTCTAGATTAACTGAAGAGGATATTTAGAGCAAATTGAGTTGTAGTCCTAAAGCCCTTATTTGATTTGATAAGGACTTGGACCCTTGTAGTGATTGTTTAGGTTAGAATTTAGATCCCTAGACTATTCTATATGGAATTAGTATGAATTGAATTAAGTTTTGAAAGTGAATTAAATGTGTTGTTACAGTTGGGAGTGTGTACTAATACCAGTACACTAATTGGAGGAAATTAATGCAGTAAAGAGAGCCTTGCGGGATTTGAGGTAGGAACTTATAAATACTCTCTTATAGCCATTAAAGTGCTTTCAACGCTTTTATAAGGTTTAGATTTATAAATCAAATGTAATTATTTTGCAAAGCGTGCATGATTTATTTCTAATGTCCTATTGATGTGAAAATGATTCTTCAAAAGTACAGTTTTACATAGTGATGTAAAACAATAATAGTTAATTTTAAAATAACTAGATTCTAATAATTGTACATATATGAATGAGATATATACAAATATAAGTAAATGGATGATTCTTTTCTTATTTATAGTTAAATAAACTATATTTCCAAAGGAATCGAGATTTAATTGTTATCGAGCTTTAGGGATGGGTATATTTCCAAAACCAAATGGATTTTGGGGTTCTTATAGTATATATATATATATTTTACTTCCTTCCATATGTTGGGAGAAGTAGTTGTTTTAAGATGATGTGTGGGATGGAGGTTCCCAGTTGTTAGATATATGCTGGTGATTCCCTAGGTACGGGCTTTCCCCCGGAATATATACTATATATGTTATGCTAGGCTTTCCCCCAGCTATGATTATTGCCGGCTTTCCCCGGATTATATTACGGGCTTTCCCCCGATTACCCGGCTTTCTCCGGATTATATTACCGGCTTTCCCCAGAATAATATTAGATGGGAGATCACAACATGTACATGGTTGTTAGTTTTTGTAGGAAAAAGTATTTTCTACTACTAAAACTTATACTATTATAATATATATTTTTAGGTAATCCGAAAATGGATTTGTAATGCCTACACGAGCAAATCATTGAAGTTTTCCTAAAAACAATGATTTGTTCCGTATTTTCATTATGTTTTCCTGTCTCATGACAGGAATGGGACTCTCATGATATAGGAAAACTATTGAAATCTAGGTTATTCTATTTCTCTTTTTGGAAAGCCTTGTTTGGATAGGTACGTGTATGATTCTAGAAATGTCGAGGTTATATGCTGCCTAGATTAGGCGAAGACTTGAGGAGCGTGACAACTCCTGGATTATTTTAATGATCATTAAGATGTCTGCACAAGTCAAACGGCTGACCACCGCGACAACGGCTACATCGGCAAATTATGGTCAAGGGTCCACCTGAACCCAAATCATGAGCCAGCGTGCTTCTCACAAAAACCGATAAATCAGTCGCTCGGTCGGAAATCAGGAATTAACGATGGGGTTCCACATCGGTTAAGTTGGAACACGATTTTGCTCACCGACTAGGAGCTGAAACATCTAGTCATACCCTCTTCACTCTAAGATGATTACACTACGCAATATTATGATGTGAGATGTTGTTGTTAGTTTATATCTACTTGTATGGGTAAGTGAATGGTTATCGGTTTATGTTGTAGAACAAGTACCAACTACTTTTACATTTCTGTTTATGATTTCTCGATTTTCTTTTAAAACCTGCATTGTCTTAAATTCATGTTAGTGACTATCTGTTAGTATTATAAGTTTCTTACTGAGCTTTTTGCTCAGATCCAGGAGATATTGTTGCAGAGGGAAACGAGGATATAGGAGAGGATTGGTCAGACTATATCTATACCTTTTGAGGAGATCGTTATAGAGAGTTCGTCAGCGATAGCTTTCTTACACTTGAGGTGTTGTATTTAGCCTTTTTGAGGTGCTTGTTATCTTACTTGTTTTGTATATATTTTCTTAAGATATGTATATAAGACAAACACACTTATGTATATTATATCACTTAACTCAGGTTATCTATGCATATTATTATGCGAGGCATCGTTTTAGAATTGTGGTTTGAATCCAGCCTAGTGGATGACTAGGTATTATTATTATTTCGATGAAGTAAGGTAGACTAGTCTTATGAGATGATATGACTTTCGTAGATGATTGGAATGATTTAGAAATATTATTTGTGGATAAATCATCTCTTCTATAGGTTTATGACAGGTTGAGAACCCTAAAATTATAGGGGAGACTCTGGCGGATTTTTCGTTCGCCCTAGCCATATTTTGAGGTGATTAGTGATATGGATAGCTGTATTAGTTTAACTCTGATTAGGTTTGTAAACCTAATCAGAGTTTCGAATTGGGGCGTTACAATAGGAAGTAGACCAAAAACAATATATAAGCATGATAGGGAGTCTCCTTTATCTTACAGCTAGTCGTCCTGATATTTCTTTTAGTGTTGGTGCTTGTGCCCACTATCAAGCAAATCCTAAAGAGTCCCACTTAACAGCAGTTAAACGAATCATTCGTTATGTTAAGAGAACTCTTGAATTTGGCTTGTGGTACACTAATGCTACAAATTTTGAAATAGTGGGCTATTCTGATGCAGATTGGGCAGGCAATGTTGATGACAGGAAAAGTACTTCAGGAGGCTGCTACTTTGTTGGACACAACTTAGTAGCATGGTGAAGCAAGAAACAAAATTCTCAATCTTTGTCAACTACTGAAGCGGAATACATTGCTGTAGGTTTGTGTTGCACTCAATTGTTATGGATGAAGCAAATGTTATCTGATTATGGCATTGAACATGATATTATGATTGTGCTTTGTGATAATACCAGTGCCATTGATATTGCTAGAAATCCAGTGCAACACTCTAGGACTAAACACATAGACATAAGATATCACTTCATTCGTGACTTGGTTGATAACAAAGTGATTTGTCTTGAGTTTGTTCCTACCAAAAAATAATTGGCTGATTTACTTACAAAACCTCTAGATATTCTTAGGTTTAAACTCCTTAGAAGATCTATTGGTGTGGTTGTTAGTAACTAATTGTTTTCTTCTCACTCCCTCCCATTTTTCTGTATTGCATATCTTTTTGGGTTGCATTGTGGGTTATAGTTATTAGTTTACTTTCAAAACTCTGCATTCTAATATGTATGATTTCAAGTGTTTTTCCTATTTCAAACGACTATCTTTTATAGAATGCCTGAATATATAAGAGATTTCACAGATTTGATTTGATTTACCTTATTTTGATGTATCTTGTGAATCTCTACAATAAATCCACATACGCTCTTGACTGATCTATTTGTTCGTATGCACATAAGGAGTCTCTTGAGTAAGTGTGATTTTATCCTAGTTGGATCATTGGATGGGTTCAAAATAAAGCTCATGATTTATTGATGAACTGAACCAGCTGGTTGGACTATCTCTCTAGGATGTGGTGTTCTGATGAAGTACTAAAGTTTTTGTTATATCTTGTTCAATTCATCACCAAAATAGTAAGCTTTCGTAAAATAATTTGAGTTTGGTGAAACACCAAAAGAGTGAGTTCTCGTAAAAAATATTGAACTCGGTGTTTGAACATCAAAAAGAGTGAGTGTAACGCCCCGTACCCCAAATATAAGGGACATTACCATCAGTCTACAACGAGACTCGAATCCGGCAGAGTCTCCCCTGTAAACTGGACCTTTCGTCACCTAATAGACAGTGCATACAAAAGAAATACGTAGCAGAAGCAATAAAACTAAAGGTATGCACAGAATTGCCACCCAAATTTTTTTTCTTTCTCAACTCAACTGAAATCCCAACGATGTAGGACCAGGAGGAACCTGCAATTAACTACGACATTCAAATTCTCACTTAACAAGGATATAACTGTGATAGAATATATAGTTATGTATGTTGTTTCTTGTCATAATATATATAGTGAAAAAAGACAAAGTAAAAGTCGTATTCATATAAAACAAGGAAATCGTAAAGCTCATAACCAGAGCCACAAAACATAAGTCTCAAGAAAAGGAATTGAAGTAGGAAATCATTCACTGTGACTGAAGAGAGGGAGACCTATATCCACCACAAAATAAGGAATCCCTCGCTTAACAAACGTCATCACAGCACCACTAAGGATCCTATCTCGATCCTCTAACATCAACTGTAAAACCACGAGAATAATTGGGTGAGAAACTCAGTGGGTAGATCAACCATCCTAATACCATCACATGCAGCGACTAAATCCGATAACAGCTCAGAAGCATTTATAAAAGCAATGCATATTATATAGTTGATTGAAAACATCAAAGAAGATCCTGCATATACATACAAAACAATGGTAGTGTATTTCTTCTAGCATAGCTAAGGAACACGACTAGAGTAAACCCTAGTCAGATCAACACCAGTGTCCGGATACCCTCGACAAACACTGGTACGCCATGTGTCCGGATACCCTCAA
>MVGT01001066.1:142403-173258 GCA_002174775.1 Macleaya cordata | reverse complement strand
TCCTTTCCCCTTCTTCTTCCTTCTTCTTTTTCTTCTTCCTCTTCTTCTTCTTTCTTCTTCTCCTTCCTCAAATCAGCTGGAGCAGCTGCTCCTCTTCTCTGGGCGGACAGCAGCAGCTACTGCTGCTGTTGCTGTCTTCCTCTCCTTCGTCTCTCTCTCTCTCGGCCTCTCTACCTTTCACGATCTCCCTCTCCTTCTCTCCTTTCTCCTCTCTTTCTTTTCTTTTCTGCTGTGTTTTTTTTGTGCTGGTTGCCATAAAACAAATCAGCACTTAGCTGATTTGTAGAGAGGGAGAGGTAGGGTTTGGGTCACGGGCTGGGTCGCGGGTCGGGCCAGCCCGTGTTCCCCAAACCTAGCTAAAATTCCTTCCTTTCTCCCCCTTTCTTTTGCTCTTAAAATTTATTATTATTATTATTATTATTATTATTATTAATATTAACGGGGTTTCACAGTGAGATCCCACAAAATAATTGGGAACTCGATGTTCTTTTCTTCATCTTGACCTCATGGTGATTCACTTGATGCCAATATGGGTACTTTCTTGGAAGCATCTCCTCGGACAAGAGTTGCTTACAAGTTCAAGGAAAATACTGGGGTCTTGTTGATAATCCATGTCTCATGCTCTTGAGTACCTCAAGTTCTATCTTATGCTCAATTATTAAGGTTACTTTATAGGGTGCATAGTGAGATGGTTCTTTCATGCTGGATAAGGTTCAGATTTTAAGAAATTAGTAATATGAACATCATTATCTTATCTTCTTTTTAGGATGATCTCACATAATGATATTGTTCTCTCAACACACACACACACACACACACACACTCATTGATCATCTATAAGAATATTGTGGTGTTACTTGTTTTGAGAATCGACAAGGCTTTATTCGAATAAGGTTTAGCATATGCATGTTTGCAAAAATCCTGTGTTGATTACATTATATTCTTCATAGCCTTGTGTAACAGGTCACATATCTTGGTCATACCTTGATTCCATCAAATGTTTCATCAAAAATGAGTTTTATGGGTATAATGGCAAGATTTTGGTGATTTTGTATTTCAGTTTCGAAACCAAAATGACTGGTTTCGAAACCAAATTTGACCTGTGATGATATTGCCCTTCTTTTTCGAAACCTAAATGACTAGTTTCGAAACCAAAAAGGACCTGGAAACAATCTTTGTTTCAGTTTCGAAACCAAAACTTACCTGAAGACATTTTTGTTTTCAGTTTTGAAACTAAACTGCTTGGTTTCGAAACCAAAATGTACCTGAAGACAATTTTTTGTTTTCAGTTGCGAAACCGAAATGCTTAGTTTCGAAACCCAAACTTACCTGAAGACAATTTTTGGTTACAGTTTCGAAACCAAACAAGTTAGTTTCGAAACTAAAATGCACCTGAAGACATTTTTTTGTTTCAGTTTCGAAACCAAATAAGTTAGTTTCGAAACCACCGCTGAATCTCGCGATTTCAGGGGCATTTTTGGCCTTTTGTAAAAGGGCTTCAAAACTTTTTTTTATTTCCAATCGTCTAGTTTGGTTTCGAAAGAAGAGAGAAAGGGTTTTTAAGGGTTTTCAAGGATTTTGGGTTGATTGGCTAGGGCTTCACGCGATTTGAAGATCAATTTCTTCGTGCTTTTGCAAACTAGGTAAGCCTTTATCTCCTGCCATCTTTCTTCATTAATTTCAATCTTAAAACCCAGGTTTTTATAGTTGTTTTGGTTGGATATCTTTGCATCATGTCTTCCAAATGACTAAACCTTCCCTCCACCTCTTCCTCCAACCCCAAGAGGCCGAAATCCTCTACGGGTTCATCAAAATCCCTCATTTGCCCTAGAACCCATGAAAAATTTTACTCGGGGGAATGTTACAAGCTTTACATCCAAAACATCGTGCTCTTGTTGTTGAAAGAGAGGTAAACTGGCACAAAGATGTCACGCTTCAGGAAATCCACGCTAGGTTAAATTTTTGTACGTGGGATCGAATGTTTAATGGATTGGGAAATGCCTATTACAGGCCTGTTCCAGTATTCTACTCGAATTTTTATCACATTAATGAAGAGGGATTCAAGTTTTCCACAATGGTATGTGGGAAAAATATTTTGATTGACAGTTCTCTCATTGCCTCACTACTTGATTTTCAAGATGATGAGGAGGCAATTCAATTCCCTCCTGTATGTGAAACTGATGAAGAGTACCTCCCAAGTGCTCATGACATCGCAGAGGTGCTGGCTGGGGAACAATTCGATTGGAAGAGAAATTTCTCTGCCTCGAAATGCACGCTATTCTTTAAGGTACTAGGGAACACTGCAGCAACAAATCTCTTTCCATACTCTAGGAATCGTAGTAAACTCAGTGATGAAATGGCTGAGTTTTTGTATCACTTGGGAATTGGGACTAAACTTAAAATGGCCGACTTCATTGTATATCAAATGATCACAATCAATAAGTATGCTACACGATCTCACTTGCTACCCTTTCCCAAGCTGATTGAAAGAATCCTTCGACACTGGGGAGTTGTCATTCCTGCTCAGGAAATTACCCTTGAGGCTATGGGCACCATTTCTGCTAGCACTGTCAAATGCATCATGGGACATATGAAAGGTGTGGAAGAAGTGGCTCCTGCTCCTATGGATGCTCCAAATACACGGGAACCAGCTACATCCGTGGATCCTGCTACGACTGAGCCAGCATCCTCCGTTCCTCCTAGCACTAGACTAGCTAGTACGTTAAGGAATACTAGGAGAGAGCTCAGAAGACAAGCTCAGTTAGCTCAGACTCAGGCCACCAACACCATTCTTGAATGCATGAAGCTGTTGGTCCCAGTTATGAATGCCATTACCGTTAAAGTGGGAGTTGAGGGAATTCCTGCTGTGCCTGATGAGGGGAGATTAAAAACCAGTCATGATCGCCCATTTGAGCCAGAGGATGAAGTTGAGGATGATGATTCTTCTGATGAATCCACCAGTGATGTTGATGATGATGGAGATGATAGTACACCTCACAGTACAGAGGATCCAGCTGTTGTTCAAGAACCTACACAGAGTGGTGACACCATACCTTTGAATGATGAAGACAGCTAGTTTCTCTCAGTCTCTCTCTCTCTCTCTCTCTTCTCTCTCTTATCTAAGTTGTGAATGATACTTAATCTTTTATTTTTCATTTGCGGCTTCATCTTTTACTTTCTAGAACTTTATTATCTGGTTTTGAAACTTTGAACAAATGATGGATGATTAGGTTTCATTTAGTAAATACATAGGTTGTTTCCTTTCTCAATATATGTGCCTTCATGTATCTTCGTGCAGAGATTTGTTTTTCCCACCTTTATCTATTTCTGACAAAAAAGGGGAGAAGTGATTATAATTCTGAATGATTAATGCAGGGAAAATGTATGAGTATGGGGTAGAGACTTCATACACATAGAGGGAGTGGTTGAACACTCCTATTTTCATTGAAGGAGATTATTTTTTATTATTACCTTGTTTTGATGTAAGTTTGAATTTTTGCAGGAAACTCTTGAAAGACTACTCATAGAGTTTAGATGTCATATTATGGGGGAGTTTTTGTCTTTCTTTATTTTGAGTTCATTGCAAGAGAAATTATGCTGTAATGGGGAAGGGTTATTTTTTGTGTGTTTCTCTTATGATGGTTTTTTTGCCACGAAATCGATAAAGGGGGATATCAAAAGGTCCATAAATTTTCTCATATATTTTAGTTTGTCGTATTTCGTTTCAAAAGGAAACTCAAGAATGTATTTATAACTTGAGTTAGAGTCTAAAGAGTCTTGGGTCGAATCGATTTGAAGAAATTTACAAAGCCTCCGAAGAACTCAACTCACCACCGGAAGACATGTTATGATGGTAAGAGACTTAGAAAACAAAGTACCATAGGTGGTTAGATCGTTAGAGTATTTCCCACACTTTTAAAATTGCTTTGAAAAAGTTTTAAAAAGTAAAAATCAGAATCTGGATAATTTGGTTTCGAAACCAAATTTCTTGGTTTCGAAACCAACTATGTTGATGGTTGTTTTAAACAGGAAAAAGTCAGTTTCGAAATCAACCTTAGCTTGATTTCGAAACCAAATCTCATCTGCCGAAACCAAATAGTTTAGTTTCGAAACCAAATCTCATCTGTCATCAGATGAAGTTTGGTTTCGAATTCAAACTTGTTGGTTTTGAAACTAAGTATCAAAAAACCATCACAGATCCATTTTGGTTTCGAAACCACCTGTTGGTTTCGAAACCAGCGCCCTGATTCGATTTCTTTGTGCGATTTTTTGAGTTGTAAAGTAACTTATTAACTCATTATTGCTCATCTCCCTCTAAGCCTTGTTTTAAGGGAATAATTGGGCTTGGGAAACATTTCTAAGTAGGATGAGAGGCTTAATGGAATGATCTCTCATCTCTAATAATGGTGTCTACCATTAGACCTAGACCTAATTGTTTAGTCTAGGTTTAGGCTGGACATTTCATTATAAATAGGGGTTGAAACTTCAGTATTCACTTAACCAATCACCCTTAACCTAAACAAGTGCTTGGAGGGTTTAGCTCAAAATTTATAGATTCCAAGCTTGTTGAACTTGGTTCAAATCCTTCCCATTTTAAACCAAAAACTCTGTTTTTGTGTACCGGTGGAGTTCCGGTGGTTGAGCTTGGAAGTGACAAGCTCGTGGTGAAATACTTGAGGAGTCAAGTATTAGTTCAAGGTGCAGGACTTGCGGAGGTCAAGTTGGAAACGATTCAATGTCTACCAAGAGAAAAATTCGTAGAGTTCGAATTTGTGGAAGAACTGTACACTATGGCTTTTGGAGCGTAGAGAGAGTCGTAATTCGTGTCCATCGAGTGGTAAATCTATTGTGCATGTTTTCACATTTGTTACGAGATTGAAATATTCGATTCTTGTTCTTAATTTTGCATGATAATAATCGAATAAGTCAATACTCTTGATTAGAGATTTTAGTTTTGTTCTTTATCACCAGTTTAATTTTTATTTGGTAATTGTGTAATCCTTAACCAAAGTCACATTGACATACGGTTAATCCAACTAAACCGTAAGGCATTTAGACTTTCAATTGGTATCAGAGGAAGGTTCACTTGTTGGGATAAACAACCTAAGTGTAATCCTTACTGTGACTAAATGGATTCACAAAGAGAGGGTAGTGCTATAAACAAACCACCATTATTCAAGGGCAGCAATTATTGGAAAGCTAGAATGAGGGCTTTCCTTATGTCCCTAGACGAAAGAGTTTGGAGAACTGTAGAAGTGGCTAGGTCTCATCCTACCATGATGACTGGTACTAGAGACAATTTTAGAGAAGTTCCTAAACCGGACCAATGGACTACCAATAAGAGTGAGGCTGCTACAAGAAATAACAAAGCACTCAATGCCATCTATGCTGCTATAATGACTGATGAATTTCGTCGCATATCTAACTGTGAAGTAGCAAAAGAGGCATGTAATATTTTAATGGTAACCCATTGAGGTACTAGGACTGTTAGAATAACAAAGCTTCAAATGTTAACTATTCAATTTGAACCCATTAGAATGGATGACAATGAAACCTTTGATGAATTTTATGCCCAACTAAATGACATTGTCAACAACTCCTTTGCTTTGGGTGAAGTCATTTCTAACTCCAAAATAGTTCGTAAGGTTTTGAGATCTCTTCCCGAGAGATTTTAAGCTAAAGTTACGACTATTGAGGAGCTTAAAGATATTGATGCTATTCTCTCCGAAGAACTTGTAGGGAATTTAAGGACATTTGAGGTTGTTTCAAATCCTCAAGGAAACCAAAGAACATTACTTTTACAGGCTCAAGAAGTTCCAAGGAAGAAGACTTCTCAAATGATGAAGAAATGGCTCTTCTCACAAGACAATTCAAGAGTTTCTTGAAGAACGAAAAGGAGAAGTTTCAAAAACTAAGATTTGGTTCATCTTCCAAAATAAGGCCACCTGACAAAGTCAAGAACATTTATAAAAAATTTGAGAAGAAGAACTCCACAGAAGCTCATAGCTTCAAATGTCATAGTTTTGGACACATGGCTAAGGAATGTCCAAACAAAGCTCCAATACTAGTGAGTCTCGCGATGAAGAAAAGGAGGAAATGAAGTCTATGACTGTTACTCTCACTCAAATAGTCAGAAATGCTGACACCTCGTGTGAGCATGAGGAGAGTGATGAAGAAATACACCTGGAGGAATTGTATGCCAATCTCCTCAAAAAGAGCATGGACCTATGCAAGGAGAACAAAGTGTTGAATGAGAAATTTACATTCATGCAAACTGAACGGGATGAAGCCATAATCAAGTTGCAAGAAAGTTCCAGCAAAACAAAGCAACTTGAAGAGGAGATTTCAAGGCTACTTATCAAGATTAACTCTCTTGAGTTGGATCATGAAAGAGCCTTAGATGAAATCAAGTCTCTTAATTCCACTCTTGCTGTAACTAAGAGAGACTTAGTCCAATTAAATGACTTGTTAAAAAATTTAATCATGGTTTTAACTTTATATCTAACTTGTTGAATGCAGCTAAAACAACAAATGATAAGAAATGATTGGGTTATGATGCTACAACGAGTTCCAACTCACCACAAGGAACAAAATTTGTGAAAGCCAAAGAGCAACATGTTCAAAAGATCCCTCCTAAAAGCACATCCACCCAAGTAAGCAAAAATCTGGGTAAGGCAAAAGATTCTTATTTTGTTGAAATGTGTTCATATTGTGGTATTTCAGGTCACTTGTAAAATACTTGCAAATTTTATATAGAAGATGCTTTCAATGAACAATGAAAAGCAAACCTTCTCTATCAATATAAAGAATTGCATGCAAAAGCAAGGAACCTTTCCGGTGAGATCTCAAAGCTCACAAAGAGTACACAAGGTAATGTACCCAAAGGTAAAACTCTTTACAACCCAAAAAAGGAACCAACTAAATCCAAAGTAGTTGTTCCTTAGTACAGAAGGGTGAGTTAAAGGCTAATGTTGCTTTAATTGTTTATAAAGCTTGTAACTCACTTGATTGGTTTCTTGATAATGGTTGTAGCGGACACATGACTGGTGACAAATCATGCTTTAGTCACTTCAAAAATTAAGATAGAGGAGTTGTAACCTTTGGTGATGGTAGCACCGCACATGTCAAAGGCAAAGGTACGATTAAGTTACCCGGTATCCATGAAATCAAGGATGTACTCGATGTAGAAGGTATGAAAGCTAACCTTCTAAGTATTAGTCCAATTTGTGATACTAATCATTCAGTGAAATTTACTTCCAATCGTTGTGAAATTATGAATGATAAGGGAAAATGTGTAATGATTGGTAGGATATCTAGTAGCAATTTTTATATGATATATGCATCTCCTAACCTTACTTGCAATTTATCTAAACTTGATGTTACTTACCTTTGGCACCAAAGACTAGGTCATGTCAACTTCAAAGACCTAGCAAAGATTGCTAACAAGGAGTTAGTACGTGGGCTGCCCAAGGTAAGTAAAACTGTTGATGGAGTATGTGGACCATGCCAAAAAGGTAAACAAACTAGAAGTCCACATAAATCATCAAAGGATATTGCTACCACCAAACCATTGCAATTAATTCATATGGATCTTGTGGGTCCTATTAGAACAGGAGTATTGGTGGAAAAAGATACATCTTAGTCATGGTAGAGGAGTCACCTATAACTCCTCAACAAAATGGGGTTGCTGAAAGAAAGAATCGTTGATTCGAGAGATGGCTAGAGTGCTTCTTCATAGCAAGGATCTAGCACAAAGATTTTGGGGTGATGCTGTTTTTACTGCATGTTATTTGGTTAATCGAGTATATCTAAGACCCAAAACTCTTAATACCTCATACGAGCTTTGGTTTGGTAAGAAACTAAATTTGAGTTATCTTCGTGTCTTTGGGAGTTCATGCTACCTCCATAGGGATAGAGAAAATGCTAGAAAGTTTGACTCCAAAAGTGATGAAGGAATCTTCATTGGGTATGCTTTGGATAGTCGGGCCTTTTGTGTCTAAAATAAAAGGACCGAAACTATCATAGAATCTATTAATGTTGTTATTGATGATTCTAATACCTCTTCATCTTTAGATGCAGCTGAAGTTGATAATCTTGTTGAAGATAAAACAACAAAAACTGAACATGGTTCAGTTAATGATGATGAAGCATCTACTTCACAAGACTCAAAGGTTAAACAAGCTTCTCCACAAACCGAGACCATAAATAACAAGATAATCAACCTAGAAGTTCATTCTAATAACATCCAACCACATGGGCTCAAAGATTACATAATCCCGATGAAATGTGCGTCTCCAACTCGGAATCCACAAAGCCCCACACTTGTTAGCTTGAATCCACAGGCCTCTTGTACGCCTCCAACTCAGAATCCACCAAGCCTCGTACTTGTATGCTTGAATCCACGAGCCTGCACCTCACCGGAACTCCACTGATGAACTCACCGGAACTCCACCGGTGACTATAATGGTGTTTGAAGATTTGATGTTCTTCAACACTTTGTGGCTCTCATGCTAGAATGATATGCAAGGTCTAGCTAAAATGAAAAGCCTTATGAGAGTAGAGCAAAATCAACTCTCAAGAAGAAGTTAGCTCAATCTCTCTCAAGATCTTGAGGCCCTAGCTATTGGAGAAGATGACTACCAAGGAGTCTCTCAATGGTTTCATACTCTAAGCTCTCCAACTCTCTTCTTCTTAGATGTATGACCTAAAATGGTTTTCCTCTCTTCTGTATAAAGAAAAGGAGCAAAACCTAAGGTCATTTGGGTCAAAAGGCCAAAAGGGTATAAAACCTTAGGCCAAAAATCGCGCAGAAAGAAAGCCTAAATTTGCGAACTGGCCTTGGTATCGATACCACTCTCAATGGGTATCGATACCACCCTGATACACAACATCAAGGAGCCCTGGTATCGATACTACTTGAGGTTGGTATCGATATTACCAGTGTAGTATCGATACTAACTCCAGATAGGTGAGTATCGATACCACCTTGCCCATAAGCTAGAAAAGCCTCTAAAATGTGTCTAAATAGGTTCTAAATTCATCCTAGCTTATGTGGCTAAGTCCTAATTCATTCTAACCACCTATGAATGATAAACAAGGTCACTTACCAACGTGTGGTGAGTTCCGGTGGTGAGTTGAGTCTGATGGTGTGCTTTCTCTTCGATCTTCGATGAAGTGTGAGTTTGCACGAAGGATACAACCTAACTCTAACTCAAGCAATGAATTACATTAGATTTCATTGTCTCATCATGAACATTGACAAACCCAAAGGGACCTTTCATGGTGAAACACCAAAAGAGTGAGTTCTCGTAAAAAATGTGGAACTCGGTGTTTGAACATCAAAAAGAGTGAGATCCTGCAAAAATATTGGGAACTCGATGTTCTTTTCTTCATCTTGACCTCATAGTGATTCACTTGATGCCAATACCGGTACTTTCTTGGAAGCATCTCCTCGGACAAGAGTCGCTTATGAGTTCAAGGAAAATACTGGTATCTTGTTGATAATCCATGTCTCATACTCTTGAGTACCTCAAAAGTTCTATCTTATGCTCAATTATGAAGGTCACTTTATAGGGTGCATCGTGAGATGGTTCTTTCATGCTAGATAAGGTTCAGATTTGAAGAAATCAGTAATATAAACATCCATATCTTATCTTCCTTTTAGGATGATCTCACATAATGATATTGTTTTCTCAACACACACACACACACACTCATTGATCATCTATAAGAATATTGTGGTGTTAATTTTGAGAATCAACAAGGCTTTATTCGAATAAGGTTTAGCATATGCATGTTTGCAAAAATCCTATGTTCATTGCATTATATTCTTCATAGCCCTATGTAACAGGTCACACATCTTGGTCATACCTTGATTCCATTAAAATTTTCATCAAAATGAGTTTTATGGGTAATATGTCAAAATTTTGGTGATTTTGTATTTCAATTTCGAAACCAAAATGACTGGTTTCGAAAACCAAATTTGACCTGTGATGATATTGCCCTTCAATTTCGAAACTATTTTTGTTGGCTTCGAAACCAAAAAGGACCTAGAAACAATCTTCGTTTCAGTTTTGAAACCAAAATGTTTGGTTTCGAAACCGAAACTTACCTGAAGACATTTTTGTTTTCAGTTTTGAAACCAAACTGCTTGGTTTCGAAACCAAAATGCACCTGAAGACAATTTTTGTTTTCAGTTTCGAAACTAAACTCCTTGGTTTTGAAACTAAAATGCACCTGAAGACAATTTTTTGTTTTCAGTTTCGAAACCGAACTGCTTGGTTTTGAAACCAAAACTTACCTGAAGACAATTTTTGGTTACAGTTTCGAAACCAAACAAGTTGGTTTCGAAACTATCGTCGAGTCTCGCGATTTCAAGGGCATTTTCGGCCTTTTGTAAAGGGTCTTTTAAAAAGGGGTTTCAAAACCATTTTGGGCTGATTGGCTAGGATTTAACGCGATTTGAAGATCGATTTCTTCATGTTTTTGTGAACTGGGTAAGCCTTCATCTTCATCCATCTTTCTTCACTGATTTCCATTTTAAAACCCTAGTTTTTATAGTTGTTTTGGTTGGATATCATGTCTTCCAAATAACCAAACCCTCCCACCACCTCTTTCTCTAACCCAAAGAGGCCGAGATCCTCTACGAGTTCGTCACAATCCTTCACTTGCCCTAGAACCCATGAAAAATTTTACTTGGAGGAGTGTTACAAGCTTTACATTCAAAACTTCCAAAAATGTGCCCTTGTTGTTGAAAGAGAGGTAAACTAGCATAGAGATGTCACGCTTTAGGAAATTAACGCTAGGTTAAATTTTCGTAAGTGGGATTGGATGTTTAATGGATTGGGAATGCCTATCCCAGGCTTGTTCGAGTATTCTACTCGAATTTTCATCACATTAATGAAGAGGGATTCAAGTTTTACACAATGGTATGTGGGAAAAACATTGTGATTGACAGTCCTCTCATTGCCTCACTACTTGATTTTCAAGATGATGAGGAGGCAATTCAATTCCCTCCTATACGTGAAACTGATGAAGAGTACCTCCCAAGTGCTCATGACATCGCAGAGGTGTTGGCTGGGGAACGATTCAATTGGAAGAGAAATTTCGTTGCCTCGAAATGCACGCTATTTTATAAGGTACTAGGGAACATTGCAGCAACAAATCTCTTTCCATGCTCTGGGAATCGTAGTAAACTCAGTGATGAAATAGCTGCGTTTTTGTATCACTTGGGAATTGGGACTAAACTTAAGATGGCCAACTTCATTGTATATCAAATGATCACAATCAAGAAGTATGCCACACGAACTCACTTGCTTCCCTTTCCCAAGCTGATTGAAAGAATCCTTCACACTAAGGAGTTGTCACTCCTGCTCAAGAAATTGCCCTTGAGGCTATGAACACCATTTCTGCTATCACTGTCAAACGTATCAAGGGACATCTGAAAGGTATGGAAGAAGTAGCTCCTGCTCTTGCTGATGCTCCAGATACACGGGAACCTGATACATCAGTTGATCCTGCTCCGACTGAGCCGGCATCCTCCGCTCCTCCTAGCACTAGACCAGCTAGTACATCAAGGAATACTAAGAGAGAGCTTAGAAGACAAGCTCAGTTAGCTCAAACTCAGGCCACCAACACCATTCTTGCATATATGAAGCTGCTTGTCCCAGTCGTAAATGCCATTGCAGCCAAAGTAGGTGTTAAGGGTGTACCTGCAGTACTTGAAGAGGGGAGATCCAAGGCTAGTTATGATCGCCCAACAGAACCGGAAGATGAAGCAGAGGATGATGATTCATCTGATGAGTCCTCTAGTGATGATGGAGATGAGAGTACACCTCACCGTACAGAGGATCCAGCTATTGTTCAAGAACCTACACAGAATGGTGACACCATACCTTTGGATGATGAAGATAAGGACAGCTAGTTTCTCTCAGTCTCTCTCTCCCTCTCTCTCCCTCTCTCCCCCTCTCTCTCTCTCTCTTTCTCTCTCTCTTCTCTTTCTTATCTAAGTTGTGCATGATACTTAGTCTTTTATTTTTTCATTTGCGGCTTCATCTTTTACTTTCTCAAACTTTATTATCTAGTTTTTAAACTTTGAACATATGATGGATGATTAAGTTTTATTTAGTAAATGCATAGTTTGTTTCCTTTCTCCATATATGTGTCTCAATGTATCTCCTTGCAGGAATTTTTTTTCCCTTTGTCTATTTCTGACAAAAAGGGGGAGAAGTGTTTATAGTTCTGAATGATTAAACGCAGGGAAATTGTATGAATATGGGGAGAGAATTCATACACATAAGGGGAGTCGTTGAATTCTCCTATTTTTTATTGTAGGGGATTATTTTTTTATTATTACCTTGCTTTGATGTGTGTTTGAATTTTTGCAGGAGGCTCTTGAAAGACTACTTCTAGAGTTTGGATGTCATATTATGGGGGAGTTTTTGTCTTTCTTCATTTTGAGTTCATTGCAAGAGAAATTATGTTGTAATAGGGAAGGGTTATTTTTTTGTGTTTCTCTTCTAATGGTTTTTGTCACGAAATCGACAAAGGGGGAGATTGAAAGGTCCATGAGTTTTCTCATGTGTTTTTGTTTGTCATATTTCATGTCAAAAGGAGACTCAAGAATATATTTGTAACTTGAGTTAGAGTCTAGAGAGTCTTAGGTCGAATCGGTTTGAAGAAATCTACAAAGGCTCCGAAGAACTCAACTCACTACCGGAAGACATCTTAGGATGGTAAGAGACTTAGGAAACTAAGTATCATAGGTGGTTAGATCGTTAGAGTGTTTCCCACACACTTAAAATTGCTTTAAAAATATTTTTAAAAGTAAGAATCTGAATCTGAATAATTTGGTTTAGAAACCAAGAAATTTGGTTTCGAAACCAACTATGCTGAGGGTTATTATAAACAGGAAAAAGTCAGTTTGGAAATCAACCTTAGCTTGATTTCAAAACCAAACTCTATCTCATCTGTCATCAGATGAAGTTTAGTTTCGAATTCAAACTTGTTGGTTTTGAAACTAAGTATCAAAAACCAGCACAGATCTATTTTGGTTTCGAAACCAAAAGGGGTTAGTTTTGAAACCACTTGTTGGTTTCGAAACCAATCTGCTTGGTTTCGAAACCATCGCCCAGATTTGAAATATTTATGCGATTTTCTAAGCTGTAAAGTAACTTATTAACTCATTATTGCTCATCTTCCTCTAAGCCTTATTTTAGGGAGATAATTGAGCGTGGGAAACATTTCTAAGTGGGATGAGAGGCTCATTGGAATGATCTCTCATCTCCAATAATGGTGTCTACCATTAGACCTAGACCTAATAGTTTAGTCTAGGTTTACGCTGGACATTTCATTATAAATAGGGGTTGACACTTCAGTATTCACTCAACCAATCACCCCTAACCTCAACAAGTGCTTGAAGAGTTTAGCTCGAAATTTATAGATTTCAAGCTTGTTGAACTTGGTTAAAATCCTTCCCATTTTAAACGAAAAACTCTATTTCTGTGTACCAGTGGAGTTTCGGTGGTTGAGCTTGGAAGTGACAAGATCGTGGTGAAATACTTGAGGAGTCAAGTATTGGTTCAAGGTGCGGGACTTGCAGAGGTCAAGTTGGAGACGCATCAACATCTACTAAGACGCAAATTCGTGGAGTTTGAATTTGTGAAAGAATTGTACACCGTGGCTGTTGGAGCGTAGAGGGAGTCGTAATTCGTGTCCATCTGGTAAATCGGTTTGTAAGTTTTCATTAACTTTTAGTGGATTCATATCTGGACTAGGTCCCGGGGTTTTTCCCTGTTTGGGTTTCCTCGTAAAGAAAATCTCTTGTGCATATTTTCATATTTGTTACGAGATTAAAATATTCGATTTTTGTTCTTAATTCCGCATGTTAAGAATCGAATAAGTCAATACTCTTGATTAGAGATTTTAGTTTTGTTCTTTATCACCAGTTTAATTTTTATTTGGTGATTGTGTAATCTTTAACCATAGTCACATTGACATACGGTTAATCCAACTAAACAGTAGGGCATTTCGAATTTCAGACTTAATCGGATGAAATGTTTATAGATTCTGATAAGATTCGGAAATTCCGAAGTGAAGCGACTAAAACGCGAGTTCAGCTGAAAACGTATAAAAAATTCGTTTACTGACTTCTTCGTGAAAATCTACAATGTTTTCCTTTCTCTGCAAATCCATTTTCTATAATCATTTTAGTCGACAACATTCCTCTTCCTGCCTTCTATTATAGCTGAGATTTTTGGGAGTCTGTCCGCAAGAGAGTGTTGTACAAATGACATAATACGATTTGATGACAATCCGAATGTGTTAGTACAAGTAGAGATGGGTTTTGGGGGAGAAAGGGAGAGGAATTTTACATTTTTAGGATTTCCACGGAGCAGAGTCATAGAGATAACTGATAAGGTTTCACTGTTTCAGTAAAGAAAGGAGAAAGAAGGTTTTGAGAGAGAAGACTAGGTTAAGGCAGAGTAGAAAATTGGAATTTTCTTGAATTAGTTATGATGAAGATGGGTTTTGGTGAATTATAGAGAAGGCTGAAGAAATGCTTATCGACGACACATTTTGGGGTATTGTTCAATGGGTCTTCGGAAGGAAGGTGTAAAGCGATAGAGGATTACGGTAAGACGATCCATTATCACCATTTCTTTTCACAATCTTTATGGAAGTTTTATGCAAAATGATCTCAAAAGCAGAGGAGGGAGGGATGATATCAGGCTTCAGAATAGTACCGAATGGAACCTCGGTTTCTCATATGCTATTTGCCAATGACACCATGATTTTTATTGGTGACGACCCAGCACAAATATCTACAGTTAGAGCAATACTAGTTTGCTTTGAAATGGTTTCAGGCTTATCCATAAATCTGGCAAAAAGCTCAGCCATCGCTATTGGTGAGGTTCAGAATTCTGATATTATACAGACTACCTTGCGTTGCAAATTGGAAAATCTCCCTATTAAGTATCTCAGAATGCCAACATGATCAAATTACAGGTGCAACAGTATTTGGGATCCTTTAATAGAATGTACGAAAAAACGTTTGGAGGGATGGAAAAGAAATTATCTATCTTACGGAGGAAGGATGATTCTCATACAGAGCTACTCAGTTTGCTTGTGGTATATTTGATGTCAGTCTTCTCTATTCCTGTAGTGGTTATTAAGAAGATTGAAAGGATAATGCGGTTATTTCTTTGGAGTGAAAATGATGGTAAGAGGAAGTTCTCACTAGTGGCTTGGCACAAAATATGTAATGATAAAGAATCGGGGGGACTTGGGATACGATCACTGAAAGATATGAACAATGCCTTGCTTTGCAAATGACATTAGAGATTCTAGATACCCATATGGAGTAAGCCTTTGGAGAGGAATCTGCAATTGTTTGAACATCTTTAAGGAAGGTCTGAAATGCATAATAGGCTCTGGCAATCAAGTGCTATTTTGGAGTGATTGGTGGATTGGAGAACAACCACTAATCAAATATTATCCTCGGTTGTATGTAGCAACAAGGAAACAAAATGCTTTTGTCTCAGACATTATCTCGCAAGATGAAAATGGCCAATTATAGTGGGATTTTGATTTTAGAAGAAGAATCAGGGAGGAGGACCTTCTCGAAGTTAATACCATTACGGGCCTTTTGGAAAACTTCACACCAGCAGAAGCTGACTCGAGAGTATGGAATTGGGAAAAGAATGGTGAATTCTCAGTTAAATCATGTTATGCTGCCTGCTATGAGAAGGAGTGGTCTTACTCACACAACGACATTAGGGATCCTGATGTACCCACAAAGGTGGTCTTCTTTATATGCCTAATTCATCATGACTCGGTTCTTACACAAGACAATTTGTTAAAAAGAGGTAAGATAATTGTCAATAGTGTCATATGTGCAAGGCCAATCTAGAATCGACAGATCATCTCTTTCTCCACTATCTAATTATGACAGATCTTTGGGATTCCTTTTTGAAGGAATTTGGTGTGACATGGGTGTTTGGGAGTAGTATTACATAAGTTTTTGCTGAGCGAATAGTCAAGAAATTCTCCCACAAAGGTAACTTTTTATGGAAGTTATTGCCATTTGCATTATGCTGGGTGGTGTAGAACGAACGAAATCGTCGTACCTTTGAAGGCATTGAAGCCAACATTACACTATCATCGGATATCAAAGCAAGCATCCTATATTAGTCATTACCATCACAGGTTCTCAAGGACCATAGATTCGAGGATTTGGTTTTCAAATGGGGAGAGATTGTGAGGCAATAATGTATTAGTTGTCATTTTATTTTGGACATGTTATTCCATCTCGGAATAGTTGGATACTGCACCTGTATTACCTTTTAAAAAATATTAATATAATTATCTTTTACTGATAAAAAAAAGAGATGCATTTGAAAGAGAGAATGGGAGAGGATTCCAAGAACTTAGGTTCAACTCTTTAGGGCATAGGTCCAAAATTACAAAAATGACCTAAATGACTAAATGTTGACCAACCCCACTAGCCTTCTTCTTTTTATTTGTTTAATTTTAAAGATTTAATGACACTCTTTAATTTAAACTAATAAAATATTATATTTTTAAGAACTAGAGGTATTTTGTGCATTTAATTTAGACCAGTGTTAATAACACTACCATTTTTTATCCCTTGTGACCCAGCCTAATTTTTTCTCAAATTTTGATTGGTAAAGACCTCCCTTTTTTCATATAAGTTTTTTATATAATAAAATATATAAGGGCTTTTTTATCCCCACTGCACAACCCAAAATATACTAGTCATCTTCATCTTCATCTTCCCTACCACCGGCGACCACTAACACCACCGCCGGCAGCCGAAAAAATTTTATTTTATTTTTTTCTTGATTCCCACCTTTCCCCACCCCCTTCCCCCACTACCACCACCGTCCTAACACTAGCACCACCAACACCACCGTCCCAACACCATCACTACAACCCAGATATGAATTTTTTTTAGATGAGGAAAAAAAAAGGTGAGAGAGAGGGAGAAAGTGGGTAAAGAGAGTGGGATAGAGAGTAGGCAGAGAGAGGGAGGAGTTAGAGAGAAAGAGGGGAAGAAGAAAAAAAAAGAAAAAAAATAGATCTAAAAAACTAATGCTCGTAGTTGCAGCAAGGAACGTTATAACCAATGCTCAAAGTCGCGACAAAGAGCATTTGTGTATATGATCGTAGTTGAAGCAAGGAGTGCTATTACTAATGCTCGGAGTCGCGGCAAAGAGCATTAGTGTATATGCTCGTATTTGCATCAAGGAGCGTTATAAATCAGGTCCTAATTTTTTGCTCCTTGGTGCAACTACGAGTAAAGCTAGCAATTTGACTCGACCCGCCTGATCCTACCCTAACTCGACCCATCAGTTAAATGGATAGGGTTAGGCTTTTTTGACCCTTTATCAAACGGGTCAACACGCCTAAATCCGTGGATAACTCGTGACCCGCCTACTTTTTCAATGTTTTGTTTAAAATAATGTTTAGGTTTTAGGTTTTACCTTTTTAAGGATTTTGAACTTCCCACCCCTCCCCCCAATATTAAATTGGAAATGCAGTTACCCCCCATTTGTTTCAGGAATACACAGACCCCCCCCATTTTTAAACACGACCGTCATCTCTCCTTTCGAAAGTTCACGTGCTCGTCACGTTGCGTGCTAAAATGTCATTTAAACCCTTAGCCTTAACTCAACCACATTTGTGTGGGTTAACCAAGACACGTGTGATTATCTCGTTGATGTTGATCATCTGATAGATGATGAAGGAGCTAATGTCGATGGAGCGACCCTGACACAGAAAGTACAAAAACTCTGCAGTGATCTCTGAAAACTCACTATTATTCCCAAGACAAAGATACAAGTTATATGAAACAATGGTGCTAAGAACTTGGACTAGAAGTAAATACCTGATAACAAGTAACTTCTTATCCCACGAAATGATCTCTCCAGTGAGCTGTTGAGCAATGAAATCATTAGTTGGATGTTCTACATCACTACCATCACGACCAAGAGGAAATACTAATGAATCAGCTTCTATATATCGGAAGTTGATACAGACCAGAAATATAGGTCAGTGTGATGTGAAGAACTCTACCACAAACATCTTTCTTCTTCATTAATTTCGTGAGAAAACCTCATACATAAGGAAATAATAAAATAGACCTTCCTATTACAACTCATATCCCCTTACATGGACTCAATGACTCAAAAGACATAAGCCCCTAAAAAGTTAAGACTCAACATACTTGAGGCTGTCTTCAACCTGTTTCCTGCACATGCTCACAAAATACATCAAGGTACTACATAATATACCATTAATTAAAATACCTCAACTAGAGCACAATAACACTCAAACACTCTCCCATAAATAGTGTTGTAATAATCTCTCCCCCTATGTGATTTCTCCCCTTATCACATAACTTTCCCCTTGTAAAACTAAGATTACACTATTCTCCCTCTTTTGTCACAAATATATAAAGGATAGAAAATAACAATAGAGACAAAGAGAAAATAGAAAGATAATACATATAAACACAAATACAAGCCAACCGACCATAAGAATGAACATCCAACTATCATATCATATTAGCGAAAAAGAAATCAAGTAGGTAGTAATATAATCAATAAAGAAACATATCAGAAGGCAAGTACAAAACACATTACACACTTCAATATATATCAAAGCTAATAATATAATGTATCAGAGCTAAGATAAGAAATAAAAGCAAAGTGTAAGATTATCCTGGTTTCAAAAACCAATGGATAAAAATGCATATTTTTGGATTTTTCAATTATTAACCCGATGTAAAAAATGAGTATACAGGCTAATCTATAATGATAAGAATAATGCAAACTCTCCCTCAATCAGATCATAAAACTTTTTAATTTGAATAACATTGATCTGATCAATAATCAACATTCTAAACATCAAATGTACTTTCAAAAGATTTAATTTATAACCAAGTAGATGACATACAATGTGATCAATTTAAGTCCTTATGACTATTAAGAATGAAATTCTAGATCATATAAAGCATGTAACTCCCTAGCCCTGGAGCCCATGATCCGACCTAATTACTTGAGTCCAATGACCGTTATGTTAGGAAAGATACGAATAATGTTTTCAACATGTGGAGTATTCATGTGATCAATCTATCATTCAAGACTTTAAGATCAACTAAGGCCTCCTAGGAAATCCCAAGTAATTTTTTTTTAAAACTTCATACATGAATCATGGGTTACTTCATAATACTAAGAAATCCTCATAGGATTGATATAAGAATTCATCACTAGGGGTGTAAAAGGTAGCTTATCGGATCGAATATGGCCATATCCGAATTCGAATCCGAAATTTTTATTTCATATCCGAATCCGATTCGATATCCGACGGATGTCTAAATGTAGTGACCGAATTCGAATCCGATAAGGTTTTCGGATATCGGATAATATCCGATTCCACCGATAAGAAAAATAAGAAGGATGAATGGAAAAGAAATGGCTTCTTTATCTCTTCAAATTACAAAAAATAAATAAATAAATTCGCCTCTCTCTCTTTATATATATGTGTATGTATATATTAAAACCAAAATTAATCTATACAGAAAAAATTGTAAAAACAAACAAAACTTACATATTTATGTACATGGAGAATTGTAGTACAGAAAAAAGAAAAAAATTGCAAAAACAAACAAAATTTACAGATTTATAAACATTGTTCCTACTATCAGATGATTTCTACAATTTTTCCAATTTTCCTTCCCCCTCTAAGCAGATCTGAGCGGTGATAAGACAAATCTAGAAGCAGTGAGAAATAGATCTGAGCGGTGAGAATATATATGAGCGTGAGAAGTAGATCTGTTGTTGCAGGGATTCAACTGTCTTTGGAAGCCTTGAATCCATCTCCTGGAATAAAGAGAGAAAGGGAGTGAGAGATTTCTACTTGGATATTATGTTGGCTATGGATACTTGTTGGAGGCGATGATGTGATGAATCTGCCGCCAAAGAGTTATCTTTAGGGTTTGGAGTTTTTGGAAGAAGAGTTAAAATCAGAGATAAAATAATTTAGGAAAGGGTTTTAACTTTTATTAAACATGGGTTTGATTCGATGTATCTCATAAGAATAACATTAACACTTAGGTAAAGTGATTTAGACTTTTTTTGTTGTATAACAGGTGCATCATATTATATGTATACAAGAGTTATCGGATTCGGATATTATCGGATAAAAAAACTCTACATCCGAATTCGTATCCGAAAAAGTAATTATCCGAAAAACAGTATCCGAATCCGAACCGATATCCGAAAATTTCGGATAATTTTTAAAATTTCGAATACGGATTCGAATCGAATAAGGATTTTCGAATATCCATTGACAGCCCTATTCATCACTGAGCAAAAGTAAGTAAAAAAAGGATAAGCCTAAGAGAACAATCTATCAGAGTCCGTGTTAGCAGCAATGTTTTGATCGTTGCTCTCAGCATATAAATCCAAAACTATCAAAGTAAAATTCTACTTAAATTAGACATCTGAGGCTACAACTTTTATGTTTTGAGGAAAAGCAAATTTATGATAATTTTACACGAGGTGAACATAAACAATGTGCAAATTCTGTACTTTTTTAACAATTAAGGTTCTCTTTTGAGGCTACAATACTTAGGGTTTCGTGAGCCCTTAAGCGGTGAAACTTTACATGGTTATGCATCTTAGTTTTTAAAAAAACATACAAGTTTTCAAATCATCATTTGAGTTTTTAAACTTCAAAAAATGTTTATACTAATAAATACAACCCTTATTCATGCAAATTAGAGAAATGAATAAGTAAGAGTTCATTCCTCAAGACCTCATCAATGTAACTAAAGCATATATGGAAAGTTTATGATAAACAAACATAATTAACTCATAAGTAATGTCCTTTTCCATCCCATATGATATTATATAGTTTAGTTTACTCTAGAGTTTCGGAAACCTACTCCATAAAATTTAACTTTCTCTCTTACTCCCGCGTTGTCTACAACTTATTGATGGTTCAACTCTCGAATCTGTGGAGAGTAGGGAAACACAGTGAGTAAAACTCAGTAGGAAGATTCAACAAAATTTTAAATATAAGTTTAATAATGTAACCCTCTCCACAACCCTTAGATACCCAAGGAAAAACCTTTTAACTTGCCTTACCTACGACACTTGGATGCATAAAATGTTAACTTACATGTATTAATCATGGGTCAAATATGACCTTTAATACCTCGAATCATGGTACAATACCTCCACCTTACATAGCCAATGAGTAGACATGAAACTATTGATCACTTACAGCTTATAACACCCATTTGGACAATCTGCTACGCTTTTATGTGATATGTGACAGTAATATTTGAGTCTTGAAATATTAAGAAAAATTGTAACAAATCGCCTCTAACCTTCATGTATAAATATCACATGACATAGAAACCACAATATCCATATGATATATCAAATCATCATTCATAAGCATATTTTCAGCATACACCACGCTATTAATAAGTAAACAACAATAGTTTAAATGCATAAACAGTAACGTTACTATGTTAGTGTTATTTGAATTAAGCGTTTTACTTCGTAGCAAAGGTTAGGGATCAAACTATCACCTAATTAAAATTCTAAAAGGAAATAACTAAGTCACTAATGAAAAATATCTATGAAGAGTATTGACTTATTCGATTCTTAATTTGTGGAATTAAGAAATAGATTCGAATATTTCAATCTCTAGAAAATTAAGAAATTAACACAAGAGATTTTTGTTAACAAGGAAAATCTAACTGGAAAATGCCCCAGGATCTAGTCCTGCCAAACAATCCACTAAGAGTTAATGAGAACTTACAAACTGATTTACCACTTGATAGATACGATTTACGACTCCCTCTACGTTCTGATCAACAACGATCTTCGGATCTACCACGACTTCGAACTCCACGAACTGCTCCTTAGTCGATCTCCACTTCGCATACAATTCGAAACTCCACAGAATCAACGAATAACTTGAATCCACGAGCCAAATATCATACACCGGAAACCCACCGACCAAACACAAAGTTTTGTTTAGAAAAGATGGAAGAATTTACGTATCACTTCAACACATAGTCAATCTAATCAATATCTCATAATTCAGTTCACCAACTGATTTAAAATGGACTTCTAGAACTTGGAAACCCTAATTCTCAATTTTTAACTCTCCAAGTATTATGTTGATCTGTCTATATATTATTTGATGTAAAACAACACATATATAAGGTTTGGTCGAGCTAGACTCCATAGAAAGTTTGAATCACTTTCAAAGTTGGTTTGGCAAGTCCCAAAATGCAAAAACTACAAAATAACAAGTATTTCGCAAAAACCTAGAAGTGTGATTTCGAAACCAGAAGTGTTGGTTTCAAAATCAACAGAGTAAATCTTACTAATTTTGAAATTAGCACTTTTGATTTCGAAAGCCATGCCCTCAGGTCCTTTTGGAACAAATCTTCCGAGAGGGTTAATTTCGAAACCAGCTTGGGTGGTTTCGAAACCAGTCCTCAAGGTTTGATTTTAAAACCAACCAAGGTGGTTTTGAAACCAACCAACTTTGAATGATTTTCAAAAAACTCTAAGGCATGAAATCCTTAACCAACCTATATCCATTAGTTCTGAACTAGTCTAACTACCTAAGAATAAGGTATCTAGGTCACTTACCATCCTAAAATGACTTCCGGTGGTAAGTTGAGTTGCAAGATGCTTTTCCTCCGATACTTTAAATCTTCAAGTCTTCAATGATCAAAACATGGAGAATACACCTAACTCTAACTCAAAGACATAGACTTACTATAACGAACTACCCTAGGGTCCATGACCAAAGCCCGGTGCACTAGACCCCAAGCCCAGCCTATTAGAACAAGGGTTGCAATTTCTTCAAATATTTTTTTTTTCTTCTGAAATGAATAGGGTTCAATCAGTTCTCTGTTTCAAGAAACAAGAGACTATTTAAAACTAGTCTAAATAGATAAATAAATACGACGGGAAAGAAAGAGAGTTCAACAAGATTACTTCCTCATTACTTTCCATTCTTTCCTTAAAAAGGTTTTCACGTAAAAACAATTCCCGAGAAGGTTTTTCTTAAAATTCAGTGTAGTTCATTAAATGACCTTCGCTGTTGTGTTTAAAATTAACAACACAGACACATCAAAAGATAAAATATTAATTGAACGAGTCTCACAAATGTAAATAATACTGACTCTTACATAGGTAAGAAGTCTCGAACATCTACCGAAAAATAACCAATAGTGTTCACGAAATATTCCATAACTGAGTGCATTTAAAATTATTCAAACCATTCAAATATGAAATATGTAATCCCAACCCTGTTTAGATTATAATAATAAGTAGTAGTGTTTTTTCGAAGTAGAATAACCTACTCCCACAGGTACACCTCAATCTACGATTCTGTCACGCTTTTTTACTTATGTGACAGCATCAAATATAACCTTATTTCATTGGGAAAAACATGGAATTTTACATCAAACCTCATATACATGCATACCACGTCTCCACTATCGATACACCTTAGCATAGATGGCATTTAATGCTCCAACTATGATCTGCCATGCTTTTTAAACTCTGTGACAACAACATTTCATGGTTCATATTTTCATAAAAATGTGACCAAAACATTCCCAATTATATATATATCATCCTAAACATAACATGATCATCATTGCATATTAACATGCATAAATCGTCACTAAATTATATTGGAACAGCATACACAACGCTTAATGATAAGCTTACAGCAATACATTTTAATATGCATAAGCATTCAGCATCAGTTTATAACCAAAAAAGTGTGGTCTTTTTGACAGCTTATTCTTCTTTACGATTTTTAAATCTTACGGCTGTTACGGGTGCCACCCACGATCGTAAGATCGTCTTCCGTGGTGAACCCATCATGGGGTATCGCTATAAGGCCGCCTAAATTGCACGAATCATTTAGATTCAAAATATTTCTCTTGTTCTTGTTACATGTTTTTCTTATTTCCCACGTAATTATGAACTCAACATGTATCTTTCTACACATAACATGTAACCCGCATGCAAATCATCATTTGATATAGGCATGCATCATCATTAAAAAAGATCGACTAATAATCATCATGCATCTCATTTGCGTTACCATATCATCAAGATTGAACTACAAATCCATTTAAACGTGCAATCCCACAAAAATCGTTTTCATGCTACTACATCATCATAACATTAAAACTCGATTTCATGTCCATGGAAATATATGTCCATGATAGAACTGATATAAACATATACATTACATTATAAAACAAAAAGTAGCACATCCACATAAAATTTGATGCAATATAGATAAGTATAAACCCATAAGATTATAAGGTAGAATGAAATTTCAAACCAATCTTCCTCCTACATTTACCGCGATCCTATTGAGTAGAAGTGATGATCTCTTCTCCTTTCTTCTCTTAGGTCTTCCTTCTTCCTCCCTTCTTCCTTAGCTTAGGTTTTAATGGAGGATGTTGGTGTATTTAGGGATAGTTAGAGAAGAGAGGAAAATAGTTTAGAGAGGAAGGGAGAAATCGGCTAGGCTCTTTATTTTATTTTATTTTGGTTTCAACAAGATGGTGAGAATGAGAGAATGAGAGAGAGAGGGAGGGTATCGACTAGAGCAACCCATCTCTCTCTCTCTCTCTCTCTCTCTCTCTCTCTCTTACCAAATCATCATCAACACCACCCCACCTTCCTTTCTAGGATTTCGCCCAACTATGGTATTTTTCCTCCATTCAAAATATTATGCTAGGGTGTATAACATGACCACAACATTTTGATGTTCAAAGCTACTAAGGACTTGACACATGTCCATCAAAAGTGAATCCTAAGGCTAGTATTTTCACCATGTGTTTAATTCTAACTTGGTGAACAAATCTTTCCATTTTGGTGTTATCTATGTATAATAGGTAAGATTTTGGAAATTTAATAGTCTAACCTATATTTGGTTAGTTTCTACATTATGTAGATCGATTATGGCATACATATATGTCAATTTTGAAACATCTAATAATCTTGACTCCTTAAATAAATATCCACCAGTTGGCATCTCTTGATTCTTATCTTAGAAAGTAAATATTATTATTGTTACTAATATTTTCAAGGGTTTTTTTGAGGGCGGTCCCTCGTATAATTAGCAATTAGGGATCAGTCCCCGTTTTTTCAAAAAGCTGATATAGGTCCCTTTTTTGATGGAAACCGTCAGTTCCCTTTTTATGGTGCACGTGGACAAAATACGTGCACCAGTTTGACTAAAATGCCCTCACTTGTGCACCACGTGAGGGACTGATCCCTAATTGCTAATTGTACGAGGGACTGATCCCTAATTGCTAATTGTATGAGGGACTACTAAAAAAATTTTATACTTATATTCTGCATTCAGCTTTGATTTTTTATTCAGTTAAACATTTGAGTGTTTTTATGTAAGTACATGTGGCACCACTACTCTTTCTTTCGATCTCATTTTGATAAGTAATTTTTGTCATTTTTTTAAACCTGCAACCCTACTTTTTTTATTTTTTTATACAAATGGCAATATTTTTTTGTCAAAACACGTGCACCAGCTTAAAAAAATGACAAAAATTACTTATCAAAATGGGATCCAAAGAAAGAGTAGTAGTGCCACATGTACTTACATAAAAACACTCAAATGTCTAACTGAATAAAAAATCAAAGCTGAATGCAGAATATAAGTATAAAATTTTTTAGTAGTCCCTCATACAATTAGCAATTAGGGATCAGTCCCTCGTACAATTAGCAATTAGGGATCAGTCCCTCACGTGGTGCACAAGTGAGGGCATTTTCGTCAAACTGGTGCACGTGTTTTGTCCATGTGCACCATAAAACGGGAACTGACGGTTTCCATCCAAAAAGGGACCTATATCAGCTTTTTGAGAAAACGGGGACTGATCCCTAATTGCTAATTATACGAGGGACTGTCCTCAAAAAAACCCTATTTTCAAAATGAGCTAACCAAAAATAGTCTTCATCAAATGAATTCAAATTTTGAATTCATTCCCTAACTTAGATACTATCCTAAACTTGGTAGTTATTCCTTGATATTTTGGTCACATGCTAACAATTTGAGAAGATATTCTCATTGATTATTTTTTAAACTTTCCATATGTATAGATATCTTTTAAATCAATAAGTACAAACCAAATATACATATATATATATATATATATATATATATATATATATTCATATATAACATGAATATCTTTATGCATGCATGGAGTCATTTTAGGTAACAATATGTGTGCTAAGAGAGAGAGAGGTCGGATCGACAACCTCTCTCTCTCTATCTCTAACGCCCCCACTTGTGGGACCCATTTTGACATTAACATCTTGCATGCAACATAATTAGTGTGATCCTAAGAATATTTTTCAATGAATTAAATTCTCACATATATATATCAAACCAACATATTTTCACATGAAATAATAGAAATATAGGGTCTTTCTTTAACGTGGGGTCCATCCTTTCCTTATATAAGTATGTACTTCATATCAACATATTTCACATGAAATAATAATTTCAACTCAACATAACTACTAATGATATCAACATATTTCACATGAAATAATAATTTTGACTCAATATAACTACTAATATTGACCATCTAAACACATGCAAAGCGAATTCATGCATGCATGCAAATCGTGTACGTAGGCAAGGGATTCGTTAATTCCACCCCTATGGAAATTAACACGTGAGTTTTTGACACCCAACACACTGATTAGTCCAAACTTTCAGGACTATACTCGACCAGGCCCATCTTGTCCATTTTCACAATATGAGGAGCAACTCATGGGCTTTACAGGTTTTTATATTCCCTTTGTTAAGTGTATCATGTATTGCATCCAATATGTCACCTATGTGGCTCTTGTTAATGGCCCCCCCAACCTTCACCATCCATCCTCAGCGCGGCTTACATCAAGGTGACCCATTATCACCTTATTTGTTCATCTTTACAGCTGAGATACTCTCAGGTAACCTCATCCGTGAACAATAGCTCAGAGTTATCCTAGTGTCACGGTATGTTTGTTTGGCTATGCGTATACCGTGACACAGCGGGTGGGCTGGATGAATATGTGTGGCACAGAGGTGCGCGCGCATGAATATGCATGACTGAGCCGGTGGGCTAGTTGAATATGCATGACCGAGCTAGAGGGCGAGGTGAAGCTTCATGGCACGGAGATGCTATGTTATGAATATTCAGGGGCGAGCCGGAGGGCTTGGCGAAGCTTCAAGGCTTGGAGAAGCTGCGAAGTGTATATTCATTTCGTGGGCCGAAAAAGAGTATAATTGATCTCATGATTTGATGTTTCCTTTTGGCAGTGGCAAAAAGGTAAATTTAGCTACTATAGGAAGGGGTCCCCGACCTCCCTGCTGCACCTTCGGGTGTAGCTTAATTGGGTATTCCACGAAGCAACCCGTGGGCCGGGCCATGCTTAGCTAGAGGGCTATGCGTTGGTTTCCTTAGTCGTAGGAGACGGCTTAGGACTGTACGTGCAGGAGGTGGTACAGCGGCATTCCTAGAATGCCTTAGGGTCCTATGCGTGCTAGACATCGAATCGATAGTGCGCTTGGCCTGAAGCTTCTTTGGAAGGACCGAGCTATCCGAGATGCATATCTTGGTGTGCTTATGGATATGCTTGGCATGCTTTGTGTTGAGCTATTCGGGGTGGTGTAGCACGGTGTGGCATAGTAAGGGGCGAGCTATGCCTGGATCATTGGATGCTAGTAAGTTGCAGGCTAGCGTTCTCATGTTGCTATACGGAAACCTTACAGCCAGGATGGACCTCGCATATGTGTATGCTTGGTTGGAGCCTCGATGCTTCTTGACAGGTGAAGCTTATGACTGTATGGGCAGTCCGAGTAATGTTGGCTTGGCCAGGTGGACGGCTATTCACGGTTACTTTCCCGGTATTGTGGAGACAGTGAATCCTACCTGTTGGACGAGTGTCATAGGACACGATGAAGTGACTCGTAGGCCGGCATATGAGCGTGTCTTGTGTTGGTTATTCCGTTGTGCATATTGGTGCAAGATGAGCTGATGGTTTAGAGTAGAACCGAGATGGTTTGTGAGGCTGACTATGGACTAGGAGGGAGTCTGTAGTGCCGTACGGGTAATCGGTAATATGAATTTCTGCTGCGTGACCGCGTATATTGCTGGTCAACTAATCCGCGCGTGACATTTGGTATCAGAGCAAAAGTTGCTCGATGTTGAATATACAACCTCTGATTCCACGAAGTTGGCTTATGCTAGAGATGCATATTCGATGAGCCAAAGAGAGCGGAGGACTCAGAGCTGGAATGTTGGTGAATATACATTCTCTGGTCCAAGAGATGGACAGAGCTTTGCTTCCGTTGCATATACAGATGATGGTAGCTTTTGGTCCGAGATATGAGATGGACAGAGCTCGGCGTATGGTGCAACTTGGTGTATCTACACTAGTTCTCTGATCCATGGTGTTGGATGCAGAGCCGTGTACAGGGATGCCTTGAAGACAAGCAGAAGCCATTGTGAATACGCGGGATATTCAGGCATGGTGTTAGTGTTGGATTGGCATATTCGATGTCTCTGTTCCGATGAAGCAAGCTTGCGTCATAGTGAGTTGATGGTGCAGCTTATTGTTGCATATGAATCTCTGATGCTTGATCGAAGGTAGTATCAGCTGGTTATGCTTGGATGGGTTCATTGCTCTATGTGGAAGACACAGTGGTGTTGGAGTAGGGGATGTGACTCAATATATGGGACAGTTGATGCTAGATCAGTTGTGCCAGTTGCAAGAGTGTTACTGGATGTAGGTGCCTCTGAGTTCGGGTGAATATTCAGGAGCACGTATGCTTTGGGGAGTAGTTCAGTTGGCCCGAGGTCGCTGACTACATATGCTATGGACGGAGCTTGGATTGTGGGTAAACCGTGTTGGCTGAGGCTTTGCTATATGTCGATGCGTACTACAAGATCTGTAGGTGGAGATCACATCTGAGCTTACAGTGCATTGGAGCGTGAAGTCTGAAAGAGTTCAGATCACGGGGGTGATATCGTGTAGCTCACTTGGTGCGACACTATGAGCTATACAGAACCGTTGCGAAGATCATATCTGAGCTGCTGTACATTCAGAGATGGTGAGTCTGGATGAGATGAATAGCAGTTATTATGAAGGGGTATATGCTCAAGAGCAGTACTTGCAAGAGAGGGTGTTCAGAGGAGCACAACCAGAAAATCCAAAATCTTGTTATATTCAGTGCGTGTCTTGATGGCTCCATGTGAAGGGGGCAGACCCAAGAGTATGTTGACAGTAGTCAGTGGTGCGGTACCATGTAGTTCTCAGAGGAGACTACCATGATCAAGAGTAGTGGCATCGGAGACAACACATCCTTATGGAACAGCACAGTGAAGTGCATTGTGGCGCGGCTTCAGAGGAAGGCCCGCACAGAGGTGCAGATGAGGCGCAGAGGCGCGTAATGATCCTTCAGAGGAGGGACAAGCACAGGGGTGCGACAGTGAACCTTCAGAGGAAGGTATGTATATGTCCAGTGGGGCAGTGTTGGCGCAGTAGCGCGATGGTAGGCGATCTTCAGGGGAAGAGTCGCACGAGTTCAGGAATGATTAGTACTCGGGGTGAAGGCATAGTTGCTCAGGTACTGGAGTACATTTGAAGCTTGAGAGCTTGGCAAAGGCCAGTTGAGTGAATGTAGTGCAGTCCAGAGGAGATGCACATATACTGGTTCAGTGGACAGGTACTGGAACATAGCAAGGTTCTGAATGTGACGACCATCAAGCGGGTTGATTGGTCAGTGTGTGCACAGAGTTGCATTTGGTGGAGCTTTCCGGAGACGGGAGAGCGCATGAGTTGTGTTGCGGTGCTTGCACTGCGATGCACATGGCAAGAACCTTTGTAGCCGAGGTGAGCGCTGCATTGTGATCGAGATGCTAACTCAGGGCGAAGCCAGTGGATAGTGAGGTGCTAGAGTTGCATGGAGCTTGTAGAAGCTATGGTGATGCTTGAGTGAGTAGCACTCGAGTTTTGTGGCTCAAGGTGAGCGTTGTAGACTCAAGATGGTCAGGTGAACTAGAGTAGGGGAGCCTGTGATGAGTGAGTGTCAAGAGTGGCACATTGACGGCAGCGAAGAGTCGTTGGACCGTTTAACATCAGAGGATGCGTGGAGGTGTAGCTTTATGGGGGGATCAAGTACACATTGAGGTGTAGCTTGGTGAGAGGGCCGAGTACACGTTGGTGTAGCTTAGTGGGAGGACTAAGTACACACGAGAGAGCCGAATCAGTGGAGGAAGCTCAGAGACAGATGATGCTTTGGGAATGACTTTCGAGTCCTGTCTTGCGAGATAGTATCAGGTTATGTGTAGCCGTTGTTAACACGGTGGTGTCGTTGAGCAGATGAGAGTACATTGTTGCCGGAGTCGAGTTCAGCAAGAGTGTTGGGCGAAGTGTAGTTGTTCCAATAAGACAGAGGTCAGGGGCAGCACAGACACAAGGCGTCAAGTCAGAGAGAGTACTTGATTGGAGACCGGAGCATTGGTACGAATTCTGGAGGTGTACCATGAGTTTAGTCGATGAGGGCATTCGACCGAGCGAGTGGGGGAAAATGTCACGGTACGTTTGTTTGGCTATGCGTATACCGTGACACAGCCGGTGGGCTAGATGAATATGCGTGGCACAGAGGTGCGCGCGCATGAATATGCATGACTGAGCCGGTGGGCTAGTTGAATATGCATGACCGAGCTAGAGGGCGAGGTGAAGCTTCATGGCA